>JACCIX010000780.1:22500-29522 GCA_025506515.1 Flaveria trinervia | reverse complement strand
TTGTTATTATTGTTGTTGTTGTTATTGTTTTTGTTGTTGGTGATGTTGTGGTTGTTGTGTTGTTGATATTGTTCTTGTTATTGTCGTTGTTGTTGTGTTGTTGTTGTTGTTGTTGTTGTTGTAGTTGTTGTTGTTGTTATTGATGTGTGTTGTTGTTGTTGTTGTTATTGTTGTGTTGTTATTGTTGTCGTTGTGTGTTGTTGTTGTTGTGTGGGATTTACCATGTTTATCAAAGCTCATATAATCTTTTTATATGAAAAACACAGCGGATTTTATATATTAAAACATGTTAATAAGATGATTATTAAACCCATTTAATAAAGAACCCCAAGCCATGGATCATTATACAAATTCATACAATAAAGAACATAAGATACTTAGAAGTATATACAACCTTTGTAGCTTCCTAAAACCCAAAGTTGTGAGCTGTGAAAGATGACTTTGTGGCTGAGTTTTCAACCAAGAAAACCTCAAGGAGTGATACCCCAAGCTTGTACAAACACCTTCCTTTGCTAGGGCTTGCGACACCAACTTGTAGAGCTCTCCTTTTGTTGAATCTTTTCAGCCAAGAACCCTTCTTTGCAAAGCTGAAAATACTGATTCTTTTGCTAAAAAACAGAGATTTTAGAGTGAGAAAGGAGAGAGCTTCTCTTGTGTGTGTGTGAGAGAAAGATAGGAATGCAAGAGTGTTCAAGTATTGAGTTATTGCATGGCCTTGGAACTAAAAAGGGGGGCCATCCAAGACAAAAGAGGCGGCCGATTTTGGCTCCTTTGTCTCCCTCTTGTTTCAAATTTTATAAAAATATACACTCTTGCACCCTTATTATGTAAAATTAAACCATTTTAATTTTATCACTAACACACACACTATTATTGTCATTGTCTAACTAATTTAAAAAATGAACAAATAATCCCATATGAACAAATATATTTAATATATATATATTATATATAACTTGTTCATTTGCAAAAGCAATGATTTAGAAAACCCGGTTTCTAAATGGGTGTTTATATTTATTTGTTTGATCTAATCAACAAATAAATATTTGTCGATGTTTGTTTGGCTTGTTATTGGGTATGACCGACTTGGATCATATCACACTAGCCACATCATTTAATATGTATCTTGGGCAGATCAATTCTTTCAATCTCCCATTGCACAAGATTCATATAAGGTTGATGCAAGCGTAAAATAACGCCTAGCACGGTTTGCTACCCCTAATTTATATGACTAAGTGCCATTCAATAACATCATCCTTTTCAAGTACCTTACTTGAATGTTTAGGTGAATTAATCATCTATCCTTTTGTTGCAGATGTCATGTTAAATCCAAGAGACACAGAATGTCATTCTCTGATGATTTAACTTTAACAGGCCTTAGACATCTAACTATCAACGAATAAGAGGAACAAATTCCATCTTGACTACATACGTCTCTCACAATCACCTCATGTCATACCTGAACTCAGCCTATGTACAGCCTTTTCAGAAAAGCAAAGGACTAAGTCAAAGTACAATACTTGGTGAATATCAAGACCCAATATGTATCTCAGGTCTGAGGATACAATGATATTCACCTTTACTCAAAATCTCTTATGACTAATCAGAAAGGTTCCATGCAGAAATAATTGAGAGCGGGTCAGTCCAATATATATATCCCATAGACATCAGTGAACCTTTGGTAGCAACTCTTGCTCTATATTCATACCTTATGAATATCAACCAATCCAAGTTCATTATAGTCTTACATTCATAGTTGTTCCCACAAGTATGATCGACTACGGACGTTGAGAATAATTCATTTATTCACGGATTTAAACATGCTAAAATAGAATAACAAATGAAATTATAACATATAATTAAGTTAAATAACATTAGTTCCAATATCCAAATACAAAATACAACATCAAACCAGTCACTTGAATATCTAAGTCCCATGGCACAAGCATGACCTTCATGCTTTGCCTTTTTAAGGAGCTTTGTGAGTGGATCCGCAACGTTTATCAGTGTGGACTTTGCGAATACATATCTTTCCTTTTTCAACTTCATCCCTTATGTAGTTGAATCTCCGTTCAATGTGCGAGTCTTTTGATGAGCACGACGTTCCTTGATTTGAGCAATCGCACCCTCGTTGTCACAAGGTCTCTAGGATCCTGAATGGAAGGGACTACCCCTAGATGGCTATGAATTTCTTCAGCCATGCAGCTCCTGTGCTGCCATTGAAGCGGCGACGTATTCTGCTCTGTAGTGGACAACGCTACGACTTCTTGCTTTGAGCTTTTCCAAGAAACAGCTCCCCATCAGAAATAAAGATGTACCCCGATTGAGATCGTGAATCATCGATCGGTTTGGAAACTCGCATCCGTGTAACCTTTAACAACGATTTCCTCTTCACCAGACCCGTAGATCAAGAACATGTCCTTAGTCCTCCTTAGGTACTTCAGAATGTTCTTGACAGCCATCCAATGACTATCACCAGGATTTTGCTGGTATCTACTTGTCATGCTTAAAGCGCATGACACGTCTGCTCTAGTGCATATCATTGCATACATGATGGATCCTATAGCAGATGCATATGAGATTGCTTCATTCTATTTTGCTCTTCTTTGAGCTTGGACATTGAGTGTACTCAATATTGTCCCTCTCTGAATAGGTACAGTACTTTCATAGAGTTTTCCATCTTGAACCTTTTCAAGATTTTGTCAATGTATGCACTTTGATTCAAACCAATTAGCCCTCTGATCTATCCCTATAGATCTTTATTCCCAGAATATGGCGGCTTCACCAAGATCCTTGATGGAAAAACAACTTCCAAGCCAGGTTTTTACACCTTCCATGGTTGGAATGTCGTTTACAAACAGTAGTATGTCATCAACATACAATACTAGGAAGGTTATTGTGCTCCCACTAGCCTTCTTATACACGCAAGCCTCATCAGTGTTTTTGATGAAGCCAAATTTCTTTACTTCATCATCAAAACGGTGATTCCAACTTCTTGATGCTTGTTTCAATCCATAGATTCATTTCATTAACTTGCATACTTTATTAGGATATTTGGATCGAAAAAACCTTCAGGCTGAACCTATAGACATCTTCCTCAAGATATCCATTTAGGAAAGCGGTTTTGACATCCATTTGCCAAATCTCATAATCATAATGAGCTGCTATGGCAAACAATATCCTTATAGACTTAAGCATTGCAACAGGTGAGAAGGTTTCATCATAATCAACCCCTTGAGTTTGAGTGAAACCCTTTGCTACAAGTCTAGCTTTGTATGTATCCAACTTTCCATGCATATCGGTTTTCTTCTTGAAAACCCACTTACTTCCAACTACTTTGGAATTAAGAGGTGGCACAACAAGTTCCCAAACTTGATTGTCATACATGGATTGCATCTCAAAGTTTATGGCCTCAAGCCATTTGTCACAATCCAAATTGGACACTGCATCATGATATGTGGTTGGTTCATCTGAATCCACCACATAGCATCCATCCATGAAAATCCGTATCTTTCAGGGGATTACTAGTTCTACACTCTCTGCAAACGTTTTGTGTGTATTGATCAACCGCTTGATCATCCTCAACATCCTCACGTTGAGTGCTAGTTTCAACCAAACGTGCACCGGATTGTGTTTCTTGATCCTCCTCAAGACCCACTGATCTACTGCTAGTTCCTTCCATAAGGAACTTGTTTCTAAGAACTCACCCTTTCTGGCAACAAACACATTTTGTTCCAGTGGATCATAGAATAATATCACATAGAATCTCTAGGATATCCAACAGAGACACTTGGTGGATGGACATCTAATTTGTTTGGGGTGGGAGTCTAAACAAAGCCTCATAACCCCAGACCCTTAAGTACGATAGGAATGGAACTCTTCCATGCCATATCTCAAAAGTTTTCTTTTCCACCTTTTTGGTTGGGGCATATTCAGAATACGGGCCGCGGAGAGCAAAGCAAAACCCTAAAATGATAGAGGTAATGTGCTTCTAGCCATCATAGATCGAACCATATCCAATAAGGTTCGATTCCTCCTCTCAGACATACCATTATGTTGTGGTGTTCCAGGTGGAGTGAGTGGTGAGACAGTCCCAGAACTCCTAAGATGATCTTGAAAAACATCACTTAGGTATTCACCACCTCTATCGGTGCGGAGAATTTTAATTGACTTGTTGACTTGATTTTTCCATTCATCTTGAAGATTTTGAACATTTCAAAAGCTTCATCTTTGTGCCTTAATAAGTACACGTACCAGAGCGACTATAATCTTCGGTAAAGGTAATGAAGTATCTTTCACCATTCTATAGTCATTGGCTTAAAAGGACCACATACATTCGAATGTATGATACCTAATAAATCTTTTGCCCTTTAGTTAGTTCCACTAAAGGGTGCCTTAGTCATTTTTCCTTGTATACAAGATTCACATACATCAAATAAATCACATTCATTTGTTTTTAACAGACCATTCTTTTGAGGTGTTTGTATACGTTTCTTGTTTATATGACCAAGACGGCAATGCCAAAGGTAGGTATCACTCAAATCTAATTTGAGTCTTTTGGTGGTTGCTTGATATATTGAGCTATCATATGTTACGTTTTCATGAACCAATTCATAAATACCATTACAAGGTATAGCCTTAAAATAAAATACATGATTTAAAGAATCATGTATATCATTGTCAACAAACTTGAAATCATAATCATATTGTCTTAAACGGGAAACAGAAATTATGTTCCTAGTCAAACTAGGAGCATATAATACATTGTTTAAAATAACTTCCAACCCACTTGGAAGTTTCAAATGTAGTCTCCTTGGGCTTCAACGTGAACCATTGCACCATTGCCCATGAAGAGACTTATTTCCCCTTTGCATAATGCTCATTTCTTTGAACCCCTGCAATAAGTTGCAAATGTGAGTTCCACATCCGGTATCTAATACCCATGTGTTAGAAGAAATGACATTTAGCTCAACATGTATCATGTAAATTATACATGGTTTGCCCGCCATCCCTCTTTTCTCTCAACTCTTTGAGATAGACTGGAAAATTTCTCATCCAATGCCCTATCTCACCACATTTGAAGCATGGGTCATTTACAGCAACCTTTTGCTTCTTCTCCTTTGTCTGGATCAGTGATCACAAGTTTGATGTAATGGAGTGTAGCACAGCGGAATAAGAACAAGAATTAGACAAATTGTAGCAAGAGTTTGATACTTGTATGCATTAAGAACAAATACGGTTATAACGAGAGAAAATATTCCTGTAACAAGGAATGTTTCAATAATATCGAATATTCCTGATCAAATCATTCATTTATTACATTAGGTTGACACTCCTTATATAGAGTGCAATCGTTGCTGTTATCACGGGTAAGTGACAATGGCAGATCTATTACAAAAATAACTAACTCTTAACAAACTACTGAAATGTTCACAACTACTGAGAACATATCATAGTGTTATGTACAAAATAAGAAACTACTGATAACAAACTACTGAAACTACAACGACTGAAGACAAGCTCCTCAGTCGTTTTACAAAACTACTGATAAATATAAAACTACTGATGAGCACAACAACTGAAGAAGTATTCTTCATCTGTTGCGTCAAACTACTGAAAAGATTAAAACATAAAACTACTAAAAGGTTAAACCGTCACAACTATGAAGAAGACCTTTTCAGCTGTTGTGACAACGTCTGATACTTTGGTCTTCAGCACTTGTGTCTTCAGACTTTGTCTTTAGCACCTGTCTTCAGACTTTGTCTTCAGCACTTGTGTCTTCAGACTTTGTCTTCAGCACTTGTGTCTTCAGACTTTGTCTTCAGCACTTGTCTTCAGACTTTGTCTTCAGCACTTGTGTCTTCAGACTTTGTCTTCAGCACTTGTCTTCAGCACTTGTCTTCAGATTTTGTCTTCAGCACTTGTGGTCTTCAGTAGTGTTGTGACGTCTGTGGGACTTAAAGGTTTTTCTGATCCGGCTCATTGGTTCTTTTGGTTCCAACATCTTGGGCTTCGGATGTTCGCCCTAACAACCATCTTCCCCTTTCCCCCAACGTGCCCCTTTCCTTGGCAACAGTTGCCTTAGGAGGGGGTAGAGACCTTCTCCTTCTCCCCTTCATTATGGTGAGAACGGGTAAAACCCTTTTACCCATTCCCGCCTCAGCTGATTTGAGCATCGAATGAAGTTCATTTATGGTCTTGTCCCATCCGTTCATGTTGTAATTCATGACGAATGCCTCAAACCTTTTAGTTAGGCCATTAGGATCAAATCTGTGGCCAACTCCTTTGAGACGGACAATTTAGCCTTTGAAGGCGGTCGATGTGGCTTTTCATCTTAAGAACATCAGATGAAACTGATTGGGATTCTTCCATCCGACATGCATGAAGCGCTCGAACCGTTTCGAAGCGCTCCACTGTAGCTTGTTGCTGGAACGTTTCCGCAACTGAGTGATCATGTCATAGGCTCCATGGAGCTCATACTCCTTTGGAGTTTGGGTGTCATACTTGCTAACATTAAGCAAGAGACTTGGACGGAGTCTTCCACATATTTAACCCAATCATTATAGGCCTCCACATCCTCCTCGTTAGGTTCATCAAGGATGGGATCATCAAGAATGTAGGCCCGCTTTTCTTGCTTGAGAACTATTCTCAAGTTGCGGTACCAATCCATGAAGTTGTTAGGTGTTAGACGATCCCTTTGAAGGATCGCCCTAAGGGAATGGTTGTTTTGGTTAGGAACATCATTATTAGCGTTGTTGTTGTCAGCCATCTATAAGATTTTACAAAGTCCATTTTAGTAATCGTTGATATAATTGATATTTCATTTATTAATACCCTTTATGTCTCATAGACTATTAATAAATAAAATTTTAGAATCCAACGTTATATTTAAATATTGGTTTGGTGACCTTTATCCCATTATCTAAATAAACAAGGTAGTCATAAATGACAATTGCAACCCATTGCAACTTCTAGTGGTATGGGATCGTTTGAACATCTTATGTTATAACGGCATGTTATCC
>JACCIX010000780.1:0-17500 GCA_025506515.1 Flaveria trinervia | reverse complement strand
GTTGCTGAGCATTAGCAGGAGGTCCGGGTTGTGTTGTGTCTGTTTGTTCAACCTTAACCTCCACTTCAGGTGGGGCCTGACTGGAGTGGAGTGTGAGTCAGTGAGCACTCCACTCTTGATCTTCTGCTTGATTACCCTGATATGCTCATCCATAGTGGATAGAGACATGGATCCAAGTCTCCTTCCGGAGAATCCATACAGCTTCAAGAAGCTCATCATCCTCTGCCTATCAGCAGACTTCTTCATGCTCTTTGGGATGATGGCTTTTGACTTTGCAGCTTCTTCCCTCATCTTCTCTTTGTTGTCTTTCTTTCCTTGACTAGCTCAAGTTCAAGTTGTTTTAAATACTCAAACTCAACATAGTCATGAGGTAAGGGAAGGAGTGCATCTGCCTGATAGAGACCTGTGGCACTCAGGTAGTTAATCATCTTGATTCTGTCTTCTTCCTTATCTACCTGAGGTTCTTGTTGAACCACATCCTCTTATTCAGGGCTTTCTTGAACTGGTGAGAGGGTAGGCATACCTCTGTACAGTCTTTTCTTTTTCTTTCTTCTTTGATGAGTACTAGGAGTTCTGCATCTTCTGCCTCTTCTTCTCTCTTGAGCTTTCTAGATCAACCAGCTCATTCAATTCATCCAAGGGGAGAGAAATGATATTATCTATGTCATAGTTCCTAGTCTGCAGATAGTTAATCCTGACTGCCCTTAACTCATCATTCTAAGTATCTGGTCTGGGGGTAGCCCTGATTGCAGACTCCATGAGTCTTGGAGACTTAGTAGAGGAACCTTCTCCCCTTAGCCTCCTTTTCCTCTCTCTGTCTCCTCCTCAATCTCCTCAGATGTCATTTTTCTTTTCCCTTTGTCACTCACAGACCTTTGTGACTCAGGGTGGAGAGAGCTTTGGCCTTCATTGCTCATTGTAGCATCTGAGCTCAGGCTAGAGAGAGGTTGAGAAACACCTTCACCAGCAGGTGTCTTAGAACGAATATGGATCTCTGCAGCAGTTGGAGATGATGAGACAGGGCTCTCAGGTTCTGTCACTGGGCCTTCAGTCAAGGTTTCCCCTATGAAGCTAATCTTAGGGTCTGCCCCAACATCTAGTTGACCGATGACATTGCCTGATTGCCTTAGTCTCCTTCTTAGGCTGAACTCTGCAATAATCCTGTCTTGGATTCTTCTAGCCATTCTGTCTGCTTGCCTTGATTGGCTTGGGTTGACAAGTGGCATGTTGACTAGATCCAGACCTTCATAGTAGTTCAAGGTCTAAAAATTAAAAACTTCTTGCTGTCCTTGAACTCTTATGATGATGAGAGCCTTCCAGTTGTTGTCATACCTCCATCCAATGATGTGATTAAGGATGATGAAGGTGACATGGCTCTTGGTATCCCATCCTCGAATAGACTCTGTATGAAGGAGTCTGTGTAGTCCACATCAATTGATCTAGAGGAGGTTGATGAGAATGCACAGTTGCAAGTGAGGATGGTGAGTCCTTAATGTCCATTCTCTCAGAGGAACTCCTAGGTTCTATGGCTGTAAAGACTTTATCCCCCTTTTTGGTAGCATCACCCACTTGCATAGGTGAGCTGGAGGATAGATCAATCACATCCACAGGTTCTTGTTTTCCTGGTTGAGCTCTCTTTAAGGGTCTCCAAGCTAGTTTTTCCTTAAAATATGAAATCTCTGTAAGGGGTTCCAACATGATTATCAAAGCTCATATATCATAGATTATATGAAAAACGCAGCGGATATTATATTTTAAAACATGCTAAGAAGATAGTTGTTAAACCCATTTAACAAAGAACCCCAACCCATGGATCTTTATACACAATGCATATAGTAAGATAAAGCATAAGATATAAAACTACAACCTTTGTAGCTTCTCCAAAACGAATCATATGAGATGAAAGGAGATGAATGTAAGGCTGAAACTTCAAGCTAGAAGTCCTCAAGAGGTGTACCCCAAGCTTCTTCAAACACCTTCTTTGCTAGGTTATGCAACACCACCTTCAAGAACCCTCTTGAACTCTTGATTTTCAGCCAAGAACACTAAGATTAAAGGCTGAAAATCAGCCCCTTTCTTACTAAAAACCGTTTTTTAGAGAGAAGGTAGAGAGGATTTTTCTCTTTTGTTGTTATGTGTGTGTGAGAGAGTGAAAAATGCAAGAGTGAAGTGTGGAGTTAATTGCATGTCTTGGAACAAAAAGAAGGAATCCCAAGACTCAAGGGGTGGCCGAAAATTAGGCTCCCTTGGTCTTTCCCTCTTAATTCAAATTATTAAAAAAAATATACTTGCATTCTACCCTTTTATAAAATTAAACTATTTAATTTTATAGAACTCACACACTATTATATGTCATTGTTTAACAATTTAAGCAATGAAACAAATAATCCCATATGAATAAATATATATATATATATATATATATATATATATATATAATCTTGTTCATTTACAAAAGCAATAATTTAGAAAAGCCGGTTTCTAAATTGGTGCTAATATTTAATTGTATGATCTTATCAACGAATAAATATTTATCGGTGTTTGTTTGGCTTGTTATTGGGTATGACCCGACTTGGATCATATCACACTAGCCACATCAATTTAATATGTATCTTGGGCAGATCAAATCTTTCAATCTCCCACTTGCACAAGATTCATAGAAGATTGATGCAAGCAGCAAATAACGCTAGCAACGGTTTGCTACCCCTAATGTATATGACTAAGTGCCATTCAATAACATCATCCTTTTCAAGTGACTTACTTGAATATGTCTTAGGTGAATTATTCATCTATCCTTTTGTTGCAGATGTCATGTTAAATCCAAGAGACACAGAATTGTCATTCTCCAATGATTTAACTTTAACAGGCCTTAGACATCTAACTCTCAACGAATAAGAGGAACAAATTCCATCTTGACTACATACGTCTCTCACAATCACCTCATATTATACCTGAACTCAGCCTTATGTACTGCCAATTTTTCAGAACAGCAAAGAACTAAGTCAAAGTACAACACTTGGTGAATATCAAGATCCAATATGTATCTCAGGTCTGAGGATACAATGATATTCGCCTTTACTCAATATCTCTTATGACTAATCACAAAGATTCCATGCAGAAATAATTGAGTGCGGGTCAGTCCAACATCTATATCCCATAGATATCAATGAACCTTGGTAACAACCTCTTGCTTTATATTCATACCTTATGAACATCAACCAATCCAAGTTCATTATAGTCTTGCATTCATAGTTGTTCCCCAAGTATGATCGACTACGGACGTTTAGAATAACTTATTTATTCACGGATTTAAACATGCTAAAATAGAAGAACAAATGAAAATTATAACCATATAATTAAGTCAAATAACATAAGTTCTAATATCCAAATACAAAATACAACATCAAATCCAGTCACTTGAATATCTAAGTCCCATGGCACAAACATGACCCTCATGCTTTGCCTTTTCAAGGAGCTTTGTGAGTGGATCCGCAACGTTTTTATCAGTGTGGACTTTGCGAATACATCTTTCCTTTTTCAACTTCATCCCTTATGTAGTTGAATCTCCGTTCAATGTGCCGAGTCTTTTGATGAGCACGAGGTTCCTTGATTTGAGCAATCGCACCCTCGTTGTCACAAAAGATCTCTAGGGGATCCTGAATGGAAGGGACTACCCCTAGATCGGCTATGAATTTCTTCAGCCATGCAGCTTCCTGTGCTGCCATTGAAGCGGCGACGTATTCTGACTCTGTAGTGGACAACGCTACGACTTCTTGCTTTGAGCTTTTCCAAGAAATAGCTCCCCCATTTAGAATAAAAATGTACCCCGATTGAGATCGTGAATCATCTCGATCGGTTTGGAAACTCGCATCCGTGTAACCTCTTACAACGAGTTCCTCTTCACCAGACCCGTAGATCAAGAACATGTCCTTAGTCCTCCTTAGGTACTTCAGAATGTTTTTGACAGCCATCCAATGACTATCACCAGGATTTTGCTGGTATCTACTTGTCATGCTTAAAGCGCATGACACGTCTGGTCTAGTGCATATCATTGCATACATGATGGATCCTATAGCAGATGCATATGGGATCGCCTTCATCCTAGTTTGCTCCTCCTTGGAGCTTGGACATTGAGTCGTACTCAATATTGTCCCTCTTGAATAGGTACGGTACCTTTCTTAGAGTTTTCCATCTTGAACCTTTTCAAGATTTTGTCAATGTATGCACTTTGATTCAAACCAATTAACCGCCTTGATCTATCCCTATAGATCTTTATTCCCAGAATATAGGTGGCTTCACCAAGATCCTTGATGGAAAAACAACTTCCAAGCCAGGTTTTTACGCCTTCCAAGGTTGGAATGTCATTTCCAAATAGTAGTATGTCATCAACATACAATACTAGGAAGGTTATTGTGCTCCCACTAGCCTTTTTATACACACAAGCCTCGTCAGCGTTTTTGATGAAGCCAAATTTCTTTACTTCATCATCAAAACGGTGATTCCAACTTCTCGATGCTTGTTTCAATCCATAGATTGATTTCTTTAACTTGCATACTTTGTTAGGATGTTTTGGATCGACAAAACCTTCAGGCTGAACCATATAGACATCTTCCTCAAGATATCCATTTAGGAAAGCAGTTTTGACATCCATTTGCCAAATCTCATAATCATAATGAGCTGCTATGGCAAACAATACTAATAGACTTAAGCATTGCAACAGGTGAGAAGGTTTCATCATAATCAAACCCTTGAGTTTGAGTGAAACCCTTTGCTACAAGTCTAGCTTTGTAAGTATCCAAGTTTCCATGCATATCGGTTTTCTTCTTGAAAACCCACTTACTTCCAACTACTTTGGAATTAAGAGGCGGCATAACAAGTTCCCAAACTTGATTGTCATACATGGATTGCATCTCAACGTTCATGGCTTCAAGCCATTTGTCACAATCCAAATTGGACACTACATCATGATATGTGGTTGGTTCATCTGAATCTACCACATAGCATCCATCCATGAAAAATCCGTATCTTTCAGGTGGATTACTAGTTTACCACTTCTGCGAACGTTTTGTGTGTATTGATCAACCGCTTGATCATCCTCAACATCCTCATGTTGAGTGCTAGTTTCAACCAAACGTGCATCGGGCTGTGGTTCTTGCAGTTTTGATCCTCTTCAAGATCCACTGTTCTACTGCTAGCTCCTTCCATAAGGAACTTGGCTTCTAAGAACTCACCCTTTCTGGCAACAAACACCTTTTGTTCCAGTGGATTATAGAAATAATATCCCATAGAATCTCTAGGATATCCAACAAAGATACACTTGGTGGATCGGACATCTAATTGTTTGGGGTGGGTGTCTTAACATAAGCCTCACAACCCCAGACCCTTAAGTACGATAGGGATGGAACTCTTCCATGCCATATCTCAAAAGGTGTCTTTTCCACCTTTTTGGTTGGGGCCATATTCAGAATACGGGCCGCTGAGAGCAAAGCGAAACCCCAAAATGATAGAGGCAATGTGCTTCTAGCCATCATAGATCGAACCATATCCAATAAGGTTCGATTCCTCCTCTCAGACACACCATTATGTTGCGGTGTTCCAGGTGGAGTGAGTTGTGAGATGATCCCACAACTCCTAAGATGATCTTGAAAAATATCACTTAAGTATTCACCACCTCTATCGGTGCGGAGAACTTTAATTGACTTGTTGAGTTGATTTTCTACTTCATTCTTGAAGTTTTTGAACATTTCAAAAGCTTCATCTTTGTGTCTTAATAAATACACATATCCATAGCGACTATAATCGTCGGTAAAGGTAATGAAGTATCTTTCACCATTCCTAGTCATTGGCTTAAAAGGACCACATACATCTGAATGTATGATACCTAATAAATCTTTTGCCCTTTCGTTAGTACCACTAAAGGGTGCCTTAGTCATTTTTCCTTGTAAACAAGATTCACATACATCAAATGAATCACATTCATTTGTGTTTAAAAGACCATTCTTTTGAAGTGTTTGTATACGTTTCTTGTTTATATGACCAAGACGACAATGCCAAAGGTAGGTATCACTCAAATCTTGTTTGAGTCTTTTGGTGGTTGCTTGGTATATTGAGCTATCATATGTTGTGTTTTCATGAACCAATTCATAAATACCATTACAAGGTATAGCCTTAAAATAAAATACATGATTTAAAGAAACATGAATATCATTGTCAACAAACTTGAAATCATAATCATATTGTCTTAAACGGGAAACAGAAATTATGTTCCTAGTCAAACTAGGAGCATATAATACATTATATAAAATAACTTCCAAACCACTTGGAAGCTTCAAAATGTAGTCTCCTTGGGCTTCCACGTGAACCTTTGCACCATTGCCCATGAAGAGACTTATTTCCCCTTTTGCATAATGTTCATTTCTTTTGAACCCCTGCAACAAATTGCAAATGTGAGTTCCACATCCGGTATCTAATACCCATGTGTTAGAAGAAATAACATTTAGCTCAACATGTATCATATAAATTATACCTGAGGTTTGCCCCGCATCCCTCTTCTCTCTCAACTCTTTGAGATAGACTGGACAATTCTCATCCAATGTCCTATCTCACCACATTTGAAGCATGGGTCGTTTACAGCAACCTTTTGCTTCTTCTCCTGGGCTTCGGAGGTTCCGCCCTAAAAACCATCTTCCCCTTCCTTTAACGTGCCCCTTCCTTTGGCAACATTTGCCTTAGGAGGGGGTAGAGACCTTTTTTTTCTCCCACCTTCATTAATGGTGAGAACGGGTAAAACCCTTTTACCCATTCCCGCCTCAGCTGATTTGAGCATCGAATGAAGTTCATTTATGCTCTTGTCCCATCCGTTCATGTTGTAATTCATGACGAATGCCTCAAACCTTTTAGTTAGGCCATTAAGGATCAAATCCGTGGCCAATTCTTTTGAGACAGGACAATTTAGCCTTTGAAGGCGGTCGATGTGGCTTTTCATCTTAAGAACATAAGATGAAACTGATTGGGTTTCCTCCATCCGACATGCATGAAGCGCTCGAACCGTTTCAAAGCGCTCCACTCTAGCTTGTTGCTGGAACGTTTCCCGCAACTGAGTGATCATGTCATAGGCTCCATGGAGCTCATACTCCTTTTGGAGTTCAGGTGTCATACTTGCCAACATAAGGCAAGAGACTTGGACGGAGTCCTCTACATACTTTACCCAATTATTATAGGCCTCCACATCCTCCTCGCTAGGTTCATCAGGGATGGGATCATCAAGAATGTAGGCCCGCTTTTCTTGCTTGAGAACAATTCTCAAGCTGCGGTACCAATCCTGAAGTTGTTAGGCGTTAGACGATCCCTTTGAAGGATCGCCCTAAGAGATAAGTTGTTTTGGTTAGGTACATCACTATTAGCGTTGTTGTCGGCCATCTACAAGATTTTACAAAGTCCATTTTAGTAATCATTGATATAATTATATTTTATTATTAACACCCTTTATGTCTCATAGACTTATTAATAAATAAAATTTTAGAATCCAACGTTATATTTAAATATTGGTTAGGTGACCTTTATCCCATTATTTAAATAAACAAGGTAGTCATAAATGACAATTGCAACCTATTGCAACTTCTAGTGGTATGGGATCGTTTGAACATCTTTTGTTTATAACGGCATGTTTACCCCATCAACACCTTTTATAAAACACATTTTAGGTGATCCATTCAATATATTTTATAAATCAAGTCGTCCTACTTACACACACGTGTGAGTTTACTACATGAGTGGTTAGGTGACCTTTATCCCACAAACATGGTATTCTCACCTCAAGTCACAAGTTCCCTCAAAGTGGTTAGGTGACCTTTATCCCACTAAGAGTTTGCAAGTAACCTAAGTGTTGTGTAAAAGGATGGTGCTTAACTTGTTTTCAAAAGGGATTTAAAATGATACAATTCTAGTTTTAGAAAAGTCTATGTATCATATGATTGTATGCATTCAACCATATGGTACTCTATCGATTCTTTTAAATAAAACTCATTTTATTTTACAAACCATTAATTCCTTTTATAGAACCATTCTATTTTGCTTAATGATTTGAGAACCAATTTTCTTGTTATAGTTTGTTTTAGTAGACGGTTTGTTAATCACATCCAAATAATCAAAACAAACATCATCATATGCAATCAACCAAACATAAACAAAACATTCATATATGCATAACAAAGCATACTAAGTTGAGCACACTTGTTTAGCCAAAACAAGTGTGTCAAATGGTCTTGTCCTAAGGGTTAAGAATCATG
This sequence comes from Flaveria trinervia, assembly GCA_025506515.1. Taxonomy (NCBI): domain Eukaryota; kingdom Viridiplantae; phylum Streptophyta; class Magnoliopsida; order Asterales; family Asteraceae; genus Flaveria; species Flaveria trinervia. The sequence continues at coordinate 9,212 of JACCIX010000780.1, read as the reverse complement.
ACACATGGTTGATCAAAGGGACTCCCACTTGAATCCACATCTTCAAGCATCTCTTTGTCTTATCTTTTCTTCAAGTCTTGATCTTGAGCATCCTTTACAAAATTATGTATCCTAATACATGTTTCTAGTAAAGAAAAATCCTAATCTATTTATTACAAATCATATGAATGAATAGATTACAAAACAAAACTTGAAACCCAAAAATAAAACATTACATGCCCAAATGAATATAACTAAACAACCAATCAAACAATCAAGTCAAGGCTTTGTTATGCATAAACAACAAACAACATATTAAAACATATCATAAGACACAGTTTTGGCAGCCCCTTTTAACCCATTTTCTTGGCCAACATTAACCAAGAACACATGGGTTTAGTCCAAACTAATAAACATCTTATGATCTAGATTTTTAAAGATCATTATATGCATAAAGTAAGATCTTTAAAACATCAAAAAGGGGGGCACAAAACAGCCCACTAACTCACGGATTTGAGGTGTTAAGCACCCAAAAACCGTGAACTAGTGAAGTAATATATGTATGCATATGTATAAGTGGCTCTTGATGCCATTGTAAGGGGTTCCAACATGTTTATCAAAGCTCATATATCATAGATTATATGAAAAACGCAGCGGATATTATATTTTAAAACATGTTAAGAAGATAGTTGTTAAACCCATTTAACAAAGAACCCCAACCCATGGATCTTTATACACAATGCATATAGTAAGATAAAGCATAAGATATAAAACTACAACCTTTGTAGCTTCTCCAAAACGAATTATATGAGATGAAAGGAGATGAATGTAAGGCTGAAACTTCAAGCTAGAAGTCCTCAAGAGGTTGTACCCCAAGCTTCTTCAAACACCTTCTTTGCTAGGTTATGCAACACCACCTTCAAGAACCCTCTTGAACTCTTGATTTTCAGCCAAGAACACTAAGATTAAAGGCTGAAAATCAGCCCCTTTCTTACTAAAAACCGTTTTCTAGAGAGAAGGTAGAGAGGATTTTTCTCTTTTGTTGTTATGTGTGTGTGAGAGAGTGAAAAATGCAAGAGTGAAGTGTGTAGTTAATTGCATGTCTTGGAACAACAAAAAGGGAATCCCAAGACTCAAGGGGTGGCCGAAAATTAGGCTCCCTTGGTCTTTCCCTCTAATTCAAATTATTAAAAAAAATATACTTGCATTCTACCCTTTTATAAAATTAAACTATTTAATTTTATAGAACTCACACACTATTATATGTCATGTTTAACCAATTTAAGCAATGAAACAAATAATCCCATATGAATAAATATATATATATATATATATAATCTTGTTCATTTACAAAAGCAATGATTTAGAAAAGCCGGTTTCTAAATTGGTGCTAATATTTAATTGTATGATCTTATCAACGAATAAATATTTATCGGTGTTTGTTTGGCTTGTTATTGGGTATGACCCGACTTGGATCATATCACACTAGCCACATCAATTTAATATGTATCTTGGGCAGATCAAATCTTTCAATCTCAAGTGGCTGATCATGATCTTATTGTGTTAAGGTAGTCACCTGAGAATCAAGGTGACTGACCTTTGAGACTAAATAGGTGCAGTTTTGGATAGTTGTTGCACATTTAGTCTCAGATCCCCCTCATCTTATCAGAAGAATCACTGGGGGTGGAGAAGATTGGACACAGAGTCTTTTCTCTCATGACCAGTTCTTAGTTCTTGGCTACTGGATTTCCTTGATTAGGCAGTCTCAGTGAGAGCTGTCAGAGGCTGAGTGCCATGGTTGAGGTCTTAATGATGTAATCACTTGCAGAAGTGAAAGCCTCTTCCATATGGACATCCTGAACAAGTTCAGAAGTGTCCACCTCAGTTGTAGGTGACTGATGTGGGATAGATGTAGGAGACTCAGGAGTACTCATCTCTCTTCGAGTAGGGGAAAAGAAGAGAGACTCATTATACTCACTAAAACCTAGATCTTCATCAATGTAGAAGTCAGGGTTGGGAATTGGTTGGTTGAGATCTATAGGCTGGGGATGGTAACTGTCCCTGAAGGTTGATCACTTGAGTGTTGAGACTCATAGTGATGGCTTAAAGCAGTAGGGCTAATGAGCTCATCAGGCTGAGCATGAGGAACCTCAGTACTGATTCTAGAAAAGATGGGAGTGGTCTGCTCCTCAGGAGAAATGGGAGCTCCAGTATCACTTCTTCCAGTATTGGTGAGTATATGGGGGCCTCCTCAGACTGAATACTCCGAGTAGGGGTTCGTTTGGATTTTCTTTGGTAGGTGATGGATATTTGAGGCTTATAGGTGGTTGGAAAGCAGCAGGTGTGGGTTCAACACTTTTGGGACTAGGGCTGTTTCTACCCCGAGAATCCAACAGTGACTTTCTTAATGTTTTAAAGATGCCGGGCTTCATCTGTCCCAATTTAAGAGTGTTACCCGTTCCCTTAACTGTGAGCCCAGTTCATAGTTAAGAATGTACTAGACATATCTAGGAAACATGTAGTCCTCTAAGGAGTCTAATTAGAAAGCAATTTGTATAAACAATTGAGAGTACCTAATTTGACCCCTTGAACCATTCCATGGACTATGAAGGAGAGATCTTCAGGAATCTGGTCCCATCCACCATGCTTGTTTGATAAGCTGTGAATGACCACATGGAGCAGGAATCTCCATTTGGATGAGACCTTCCCTTTCCTGAAGGTTTTACAGAGAAATCTCCCTCGTAGCCCATCTGCTCAAAGGAATGATTACAGCTTCCTTTGGAAAGAACACCTCACCTTCTTCATCATCCAGCTGAAGATGTCGGTTGATGAAGGCGGGAGTGATGAAGATTGTTCTCCCCTGCACTAGGCAGACAGTGCCTTCTCCCCGTCCATAATGACCTCTTGGCAGGTCTTCCAGAATTCAAGCAACTAATCCTCATAGAGGGGAGGATCAATGGTTAGGGAGGTGAAGTAGTGGGACAGAGACAGAAACGGAAAACCTTGAGAAATGAGGATCTTTCTCAGAGCATAACAGAGCAACTTGATTGTGTGTTTGTGTAGCTGCATATGTAAAGTTGGGATCATTTCTGTGAGCAAGGTTGCCATTGTGAGGTATCTTAAGAACGAAGAAAGAAGAAGAAAGAAATTTCAGAGAGAAAAAATTGGGTTTAGGTTGGAGGAAAAGCATATGATAGAAGAGGGGGAAACCGTTGGGTTATATGAGAGAGAGGAGATTTCAGATAAAGTTTAATGAAAGAGGATAAACTTTGAAATCCGGATGTCGGTCCCACCTCTGAAAAAGTAGTTTACTTTTTGCTCAAAAAGTAGTTTCTTGGAAATCACAAGCTTCCGAAGGTAAATTATCTTCGGAAGTTTTAATGAAAAAACTTCCGAAGCTAAAATGACTTGGAAGAATTTCCTGAGAGTATTTGATGATTTTGCTTCGGAAGGAAAAATTAAGACTTGAGTGCTTTGTATAGAGATCAACAAAGCTTCCGAGAGTTAATAGCTCGGAAGGAAAAGGTCCTTGAAAATAAGTAAGTGTCTAAGATAACTATTTAAGCTTCGGAAGATAAAATTTGAAATTTCTTCCGAAGGTAAATTTCTTAGACAGTTAAATATTTTGAAGGTGTGATTTTCTTCCGAAGTTAAAATGCATAACTTCCGAAGTATAAAATCATCAATTAATCTAAGGAAAGTCTTCCAATCCAAGAGAACAAAACATGAGCTTATGAAGATGGTAGACTAGACAACTTAGAACACACATTTTTTAAGAAACAATAAGAGTTAGTTTTAAGAAAAATTTACTCAAGGTTGATCACCTAATAGCTGATATTAGATATTAAATCTTTGTTCATCAAAAGCCTTTGTAAACAAATCAGCATATTGTTCATCTGTGTGAACCTTGACTAGCTTAATTAATCCATTTTCATAAGTATCTCTTATTAGATGATACCTGATATTGATGTTCTTTGTCCTTGAGTGCTGCACAGGGTTCTCTGTAATTGAGATAGCACTGTTGTTGTCTATGTGGATTGGAGTCTCCTTGAAATTTAACCCATAGTCTAGCATTTGATTCTGAATCCAAAGCACTTGAGCTCAGCAGCAAGCGGCAGCAATGTATTCAGCTTTAGCAGTTGATGCACAGACACAGGATTGTTTCTTGCATTGCCATGAGACAACCCTTCCACCAAGAAATGACATCCCCCAAATGTAGACTTTGCAGTCATATTGCAACCACCATAATCACTATCTGTATAAGCATACAGATTGAAGTTAGAATTCTTGGGAACCATAGACCAAGTGTTGATGCACCTTGAGGTATCTTAGAATCCTTTTGACAGTGATAAGATGAGACATCTTAGGGTTGGCTTGATATCTTTCACAGATGCATGTAGCAAAACATGATATCAGGCCTACTAGCAGTAAGATACATAAGAGACCCAATCATAGCCCTGTATAAGTGTTCATCTACACACTCCCCCTCAAGATCAGGACCACGGGAGTGGTTTCTGGCTATGGGTGTCTTAGCAATCTTACATTCAGTCATTGATCCTTTTGAGTATGTCTTGAACATACTTTGACTGACTTATGAAGATGCCATCTTCAACTTGCTTCACTTGAATTCCCAGAAGAAATTGAGTTCCCCCATGGCACTCATTTCAAATCTGTCTTTCATCAGCTTCTCAAAGTCTTTGCAGAGCTTTGGATTAGTTGAACAAAAGATGATGTCATCCACATATACTTAAACTAGCAATATGTCTTTTCCTTGTCCTTTGATGAAGAGAGTTCCATCTATAGTACCTCTCCTGTATCCAGGTTTACAGAGATACTCAGATAGTGTCTCATACCGCTTCCTGGGTGCCTAATGCAGCCCATAGAGAGCTTTGTCAAGCTTGCAGACATAATCAGGATGATCAGGATCTACAAAACCAGTGGCTGTTTTACATAAACCTCTTCATCTATCACTCCATATAAGAAGGCACATTTCACATCAAGTTGAAAGACCTTGAAGTTCTTGGATGCAGCAAATGCCAGGAATATCCTAACAGCTTCTAATCTTGCCACTGGAGCAAAGACATCAGTGTAGTAAATCCCTTCTTCTTGTGTGTATCCTTGAACAACCAGTCTAGCTTTGTTTTTGATGATAATGCCTCTATCATCTTCTTGTTCCTAAACACCCTTTTGGTTCCTATTGTAGTCTTCCCAGAAGGAAGAGGACATCTTGTCCTAAAAACACCCTTTTGGTTCCTAAACACCCTTTTGGTTCCTAAACACCCTTTTGGTTCCTATTGTAGTCTTCCTATTTGAAAATTTAGATCTGGCATAGATGTTTCTCCCACCACATCAGCACATTTTTCAAGTGAAACTTGATCCAAGCAGTGTGTGACATCACTGATGTTCTCATCCATGGGTGGTTAGTGGCATCAAGAAATCCTTGGTCACTGTCACCATCACCATTGTTGCTTCCATAGTTGAGGTGTTCTTATCTAGTTGTAGAGCCTTTGAGCTGGAATTTGAAGGCATACCAGATGTATCAACTGAATTTGTCATGATGTGCTGATAGAACCTCGTTTGCAGAAGTAGTTCCAATTGGAGCTGAAGATGTATGACTTGAAGGTCTTCCTAGCTCAAATCTTGGGTCAGGATCACCTGTATTTAATTTTTGCAGATCCTGAAACATTCTCACAAGATTTATTAAAACAGTTGGTTACCAAATCAAGATCAAATAGCCAATATGGACCAGAACCAGCAACACATGGTGTGTGTTCATTGAAGGTCACATTAGCTCACTCCTCAACTATTCTATTCTAAGATTGTACACTCTATAAGCCTTAGCTTGGGAAGAGTATCCAATAAAGTGTCCATCATCTGATTCTCAGCAAACTTGGCAATTTGATCTTTGGTATTCAAGATGGTGCAAGGACATCCAAATGACCTGAGAAAACCAATAAAAGGTTTCTCTTGTGCCAAAGTTCATAAGGCCTTCCCATGAGTCTTAACTACTAAAACTCTGTTCTGCAAATAGCAGGCAGTGTTGACTGCCTCTACCCAGAAGGTGATGGGCAGTTTAGAGTCAGACAGCATGGTTCTTGCAGCTTCAATCAGTGTCTGTTTCTCCTCTCAGCAACACCATTTTGCTCAGGAGTCCTGGGAGCACTAAATTGTCTTGCAATACCCTTATCATCACAAAATGTATCAAGTGTTTGATTCTTGAATTCTGTTCCTTGATCACATCTATGATTTTGACCTTGTGATCAGACTGATTCACAATCTTTAAGATGAAATTCTTCAGAATCTTAGGAGTCTCATCTTAGTTCTAAGGAAAAAGATCCAAGTGAATCTTGTAAAATCATCTGTGATCACTAGACAGTATGAGGTCCTTCCTAAACTCATTACACTGGTGGGGCCAAAGAGATCCATATGTAACAAGTGTTGGGGTGTAGTGATGTGGAGTTCATTCCTTAGGCTTATGAGATACCTTATGTTCTTCCCTTTCAGGCATGCAACACAGTGATCATCACTGTAAACTCTTTCTTTGGCATTCCAGTTACCAGATCATGCTTAATTAATTTATTCATGTTCTTAAAGTTTACATGGCACATTCTTTTATGCCATAGGAAAGATTCATCACTATTGGATTTAGAGAGAAAGCATGAAACTTCTCCGGAGGAGAGGTTTCTTGCAAGTCCATCTTGTACATGTTTCCTTTCCTGGGGGCTCTAAGCAGGATATGCTCATGAGGAATGACCACACCAGGCTTAAGAGCAATGCACTCATGCTCAGTAAAGAGCATGTTATGACTCTGATCACAAAATTGAGATACACTCAGAAGATTGTATCCAAGCTCCTTAACAAAGTTTACCTTTTCAATGCTGAGCTACCATTTGTGACCTTGCCCCTCCTGAAATGTAACCACCTTCATCTCCTCCAAAAGCAACAGGTCCTCCATCAATCCTTTCAAAGTTCTGGAGTAGTGACCTATTACCAGTCATGTGCCTGGAGCAGCCATTGTCTATGATCCAAACATTTCTTTTGTCTTCAGCTGTCCCTGTACAAAAGAGAATGATTAGTTACATCTGGAAACCCAATCCTTGCTTGTCTTGGCTTATTTACAGAAGGTAATTCAACAGTGATAGATCCTATGGTTGTACTAAGAGGATCTTGAGCTGTTGTAGATGGAGAAATCTCAATCACTTGGTCTTTCTAGACATCCACACCACCTTTGGAGTCTTGGACTTGACCTTCAAAACTTCGGAAGCTTGTGGAACTTCGGAAGTTTTGATGACTGATACTTCGGAAGATTCTACAGACACTGCAGCAATTTCAGTGCTTCGGAAGAATTCCTTTCTTCCGAGACCAATATTTCTTCCAAAGGTAATTTTCCATTTCCCTTCTTTTTAGATTTGAGACTTCCGAAGGAAACTGATTTTCTTCTCCGAAGCCTGAATCTTCTTGGAACTCTTTGAATCCTTTGTTTTGGCCATGTGGACAGTACCTTAGGATTGAAGGGACAATCCTTTGCAATGTGAGTAGTGTTGTCACACATAACACAATATCTCTTCTTCTTCACAAGAGCCTTTCATGAGAATAGACTGTTTTTGGTCACATCCCTTCTCCACCTTCATCTTTACAGATGTGAGACAGTCCTCTTGAGCTGAGGACTGTGCTTGGAGTTCGATGGTCCAGGCTGTGCAGCAGTGTACACAGCAAATCAGTCTTCTTCTTGCTACCGAGAAGTTGAACAATAACCAGAACTCTTAGCAGAAGAGTTTTGGTTGATGTCTTCAGTCCCTAGCACTTTAAACCCTGCAGAAATAAAAACTTGTTTCTGCTTAGTGTCAAAATAGCCTTGATCTCTTGAGCCTTCCTTGCCTTTCTTTTGCTCTTTCTGATCAAGTTCTTTCTCATGGACTTGGTCATCACAGTCTTCACTTTCTCATCAGAAGGATAGTGGCCCTTCTTGGAATCCTCCTCTTCACTCTTAGTAGAGGGATTCTTCACTATCTCTTCTTCATCCTCCTCACTCATAGGATCTATGAGAGGAAGCTCATCTTCACAAGTTCCACACCTAGTGGGTCTTACAAACAAGTTTGTGTTTGGAGGAGCTATCTCATTTGATCCCAGTCCCTGTCTGTTTTGATAGCACACTTTATTGTGTAGGATGGGATATCATGTTCTTGAAGGTCTCTTCTTCAAGAACATTCTTTTCTGCCCTGGCTTTGCTGATCACAAGCTCAGCCTGGCACTCAGTTAGCCTGGTTATGAGATCTTGAATTTGAGTTCTAAAATCTGTGTGTTCTTGTTTTAGAACTGAAATGGTTTTCTCTAAGTCCTCTATTTTGAGCTTATAATCATTTTCAGACTTTCTAAAATTAGATTTTAAAATATTTAAGGACTCAATATCAGATCTCAATTCCAAGTTATAGGACCTGTACCTATTGACTTTAGCAATGCATTCAGGAGTACAGAGATGTTCCAATACCTTGGCTTCATCATGATCTACCATCAGTGCTTGGTTTGGAGAAGCATCTTCCACCTGAAAGCTCCAGTCAAAGCCTCCTTCTTCAACAGCAACAACAGCTTGCTGCTTTGACTTCTCATTATGAGAGCTTTGTCAGTGTAGTTTGGTTCTGGATTGTGTTTGGCCACCATTGGTTCTAGGTGCCTTATACTCTCTGGCAAAGTGGCCCATCAAGTTACAGTGTAACACTTGACTTTGCCTTTGTCCAGTCCAAACTTTTCCACTCGTTTGCATTGCTTGGAAACTTCATTTCAGTCCTCTTGTAGAACTTCTTGGCTCTGTGAGTAAGAAGAGCCATCTGCTGGATTATTTCCATGTACTCCAGATCATCTAGATGGATACAGTCCAAGTCTTCAAGAGTGAAAAAGTTGCCACTTGCCACTGCTTTCATCAGAAGACACAAATGCTTGAGAAGAGCTTGTCTCTTGGAATGGGCTTCTGTTGGACCAAAAGAACCAATGACCTGATCGAGAAACCTCTAAGTCCCACATGACATCACAACAGCTGAAAAGACCTGATCAGCTGTTCTACAAAGTCTGAAGAATACAACTGCTGAAGTACGTCTGAAGTACTGAAGACAAGACTGAGACCAGCTGAAGATCTAAAGTCTGAAGACTTCAACAAGTACTGAAGAAAAAGACTGAAGATCAACAGCTGAAAGACAAAGTCTGATGTTTAAGTACTGAAGACATCAGCTGATGTTAAC
>JACCIX010000826.1:0-29458 GCA_025506515.1 Flaveria trinervia | reverse complement strand
ACATATGGATAACCGAAATGACACTTTAAATTCGTAAATGAAAATATACACGTAGAGTTTAAACTGCAATAAAACCAAGCACGAGACAATACAATTCACCCTTAAAATCGATCTATTCCTTACTAAACTCATTCAAAACACTCTACCACCATCTTCAAACGCTCTAGCATACAAAATCCAACATAACGAATCCAAATACTACCTTTTGATCCTCATGTTTCTTGTTTAGAATCGAGGCAACGATAAATGTTGCAAAAGAAGAAGAAAAAGTTCGTATTCACTCAATAACAATCCAAATTCAAATAACCATTATGGAATGATGGTAATCAAACTTTATTAATGAAACCAAATGTGTGAACAATGAATAAGAAATCAAGCCATGGTCCAAGATTAAAAATTTTTAGATTAACTTGTATTTTACTCAAATTATGCGAGTATAGATTTGTGCAACCTAGTTGTCTCGAAAGCTTAACATAATCTATTAAGAACAAAGTACATACACAAGAATATTAAATAGCAATACTTCTAGCACGGAGTGTTTTTACTTCACGTAATAACGTGCATTCCTATGTGTATTCGTTTCTTAACACCCTCTTGAACTAATTTAATTAAATCCAAACATAAGGATAACCGAAATGACACTTTATATTCGTAAATAGATATACACGTAGAGTTTAAACCGTATAAAACCAAGCACTAGACTATACAATTCACCCTTAAAATCAATTCATTCCTTACTAAACTCATTCAAAACACTCTACCACATCTTCAAACGCTCTAGCATACAAAATCCAATATAACGAATCCAAATACCAACTCTTCATCCTCATGTTTCTTGTTTAGAATCGAGGCAAGATAAATTTGCAAAAGAACAAGAAAAAGTTCGTATTCACTCAATAACAATCCAAATTCAAATAACCATTATTGAATGATGGTAATCAAACTTTATTAATGAAACAAAATATGTGAACAATGAATAAGAAATCAAACCATGTCCAACATTAATAACTTTTAGATTAACTTGTATTTTTCTCAAATTATGCGAGTATAGATTTGTGCAACCTAGTTGTCTTGAAAGCTTAACATAATGCATGGAGAAAAAGTTCATACACAAGAATGTTAAATAGCAATACTTCTAGCACGGATTGTTTTTACTTCATGTAACAACGTGCATTCCTATGTGTATTCGTTTCTTAACACCCTCTTGAACTAATTCAATTAAATCCAAACATATGGATAACCGAAATGACACTTTAAATTCGTAAATGAAAATATACACGTAGAGTTTAAACTGCAATAAAACCAAGCACGAGACAATACAATTCACCCTTAAAATCGATCTATTCCTTACTAAACTCATTCAAAACGCTCTACCACCATCTTAAAACGCTCTAGCATACAAAATCCAACATAACGAATCCAAATACTACCTTTTGATCCTCATGTTTCTTGTTTAGAATCGAGGCAACAATAAATGTTGCAAAAGAACAAGAAAAAGTTTGTATTCACTCAATAACAATCCAAATTCAAATAACCATGATCAATGATGGTAATCAAACTTTATAATGAAACCAAATGTATGAACACAATAAGAAATCAAACCATGTTCGAAGATTAAAAATTTTTAGATTAACTTGTGTTTTACCCAAATTATGCGAGTATAGATATGTGCAACCTAGTTATCTTGAAAGCTTAACATAATGCATGGAGAAAAAGTTCATACACAAGAATGTTAAATAGCAATACTTCTAGCACGGATTGTTTTTACTTCCTGTAAAAACATGCATTCCTATGTGTATTCGTTTCTTAACACACTCTTGAACTAATTCAATTAAATCCAAACATACAGATAACCGAAATGACACTTTAAATTCGTAAATGAAAATATACACGTAGAGTTTAAACTGTAATAAAACCAAGCACGAGACAATACAATTCACCCTTAAAATCGATCTATTCCTTACTAAACTCATTCAAAACGCTCTACCACCATCTTCAAATGCTCTAGCATACAAAATCCAATATAACGAATCCAAATACTACCTTTTGATCCTCATGTTTCTTGTTTAGAATCGAGGCAACGAGAAATGTTGCAAAAGAACAAGAAAAAGTTCGTATTCACTCAATAACAATCCAAATTCAAATTACCATTATGGAATATGGTAATCAAACTTTATTAATGAAACCAAATGTGTGAACAATGAATAAGAAATCAAACCATGGTCCAAGATTAAAAATTTTTAGATTAACTTGTATTTTACCCAAATTATGCGAGTATAGATTGTGCAACCTAGTTGTCTCGAAAGCTTAACATAATGCATGGAGAACAAAGTACATACAAAGAATGTTAAATAGCAATACTTCAATCAAGGATTGTTTTTACTTCATGTAACAACGTGCATTCCTATGTGTATTCTCTTCTTAACACCCTCTTGAACTAATTCAATTAAATCCAAACATATGGATAACCGAAATGACACTTTAAATTCGTAAATGAAAATATACACGTAGAGTTTAAACTGCAATAAAACCAAGCACGAGACAATACAATTCACCCTTAAAATCGATCTATTCCTTACTAAACTCATTCAAAACGCTCTACCATCATCTTCAAACGCTATAGCATACAAAATCCAATATAACGAATCCAAATACAACCTTTTGTTCCTCATGTTTCTTGTTTAGAATCGAGGCAACGATAAATGTTGCAAAAGAACAAGAAAAAGTTCGTATTCACTCAATAACAATCCAAATTCAAATTACCATTATGGAATGATGGTAATCAAACTTTATTAATGAAACCAAATGTGTGAACAATGAATAAGAAATCAAACAATGGTCCAAGATTAAAATTTTTAGATTAACTTGTATTTTACCCAATTATGCGAGTATAGATTGTGCAACCTAGTTGTCTCGAAAGCTTAACATAATGATGGAGAACAAAGTACATACACAAAAATGTTAAATAGAAATACTTCTATCAAGGATTGTTTTTACTTCATGTAACAACGTGCATTCCTATGTGTATTCGTTTCTTAACACCCTCTTGAACTAATTCAATTAAATCCAATCATATGGATAACCGAAATGACACTTTAAATTCGTAAATGAAAATATACATGTAGAGTATAAACCGCATTAAAACCAAGCACGAGACAATACAATTCACCCATAAAATCGATCTATTCTTTATTAAACTCATTCAAAACTCTCTACCACCATCTTCAAACGCTCTAGCATACAAAATCCAATAAACGAACCCAAATAATAACTTTTGATCCTCATGTTTGTTGTTTAGAATCAAGGCAACGATAAATGTTGCAAGAGAAGAAGAAAAAGTTCGTATTCACTCAATAACAATCCAAATTCAAATAACCATTATCGAATGATGGTAATCAAACTTTATTAATGAAACCAAATGTGTGAACAATGAATAAGAAATCAAGCCATGGTCCAAGATTAAAAAATTTTAGATTAACTTGTATTTTACTCAAATTATGCGAGTATAGATTTGTGCAACCTAGTTGTCTCGAAAGCTTAACATAATCTATTAAGAACAAAGTACATACACAAGAATATTAAATAGCAATACTTCTAGCACGGAGTGTTTTTACTTCACGTAATAACGTGCATTCCTATGTGTATTCATTTCTTAACACCCTCTTGAACTAATTTAATTAAATCCAAACATAAGGATAACCGAAATGACACTTTATATTCGTAAATGAGAATATACACGTAGAGTTTAAACCGTTATAAAACCAAGCACGAGACTATACAATTCACCCTTAAAATCGATTCATTCCTTACTAAACTCATTCAAAACACTCTACCACCATCTTCAAACGCTCTAGCATACAAAATCCAATATAACGAATCCAAATACCAACTCTTGATCCTCATGTTTCTTGTTTAGAATCGAGGCAACGATAAATGTTGCAAAAGAACAAGAAAAAGTTCGTATTCACTCAATAACAATCCAAATTCAAATAACCATTATTGAATGATGGTAATCAAACTTTATTAATGAAACAAAATGTGTGAACAATGAATAAGAAATCAAACCATGGTCCAACATTAAAAACTTTTAGATTAACTTGTATTTTTCTCAAATTATGCGAGTATAGATTTGTGCAACCTAGTTGTCTTGAAAGCTTAACATAATGCATGGAGAAAAAGTTCATACAGAAGAATGTTAAATAGCAATACTTCTAGCACGGATTGTTTTTACTTCATGTAACAACGTGCATTCCTATGTGTATTCGTTTCTTAACACCCTCTTGAACTAATTCAATTAAATCCAAACATATGGATAACCGAAATGACACTTTAAATTCGTAAATGAAAATATACACGTAGAGTTTAAACCCAATAAACCAAGCACGAGACAATACAATTCACCCTTAAAATCGATCTGTTCCTTACTAAACTCATCTCACCAAAACCTCTACCACCATCTTCAAACGCTCTGGCATACAAAATCCAACATAACGAATCCAAATACTACCTTTTGATCCTCATGTTTCTTGTTTAGAATCGAGGCAACGATAAGATTGTTGCAAAAGAAGAAGAAAAAGTTCGTATTCACTCAATAACAATCCAAATTCAAATAACCATTATGGAATGATGGTAATCAAACTTTATTAATGAAACCAATGTGTGAACAATGAATAAGAAATCAAGCCATGGTCCAAGATTAAAAAAATTTAGATTAACTTGTATTTTACTCAAATTATGCGAGTACAGATTTGTGCAACCTAGTTGTCTCGAAAGCTTAACATAATGGATTAGAACAAAGTACATACCAAGAATATTAAATAGCAACACTTCTAGCACAGTGTTTTTACTTCACGTAATAACGTGCATTCCTATGTGTATTCGTTTCTTAACACCCTCTTGAACTAATTTAATTAAATCCAAACATAAGGATAACCAAAATGACACTTTATATTCGTAAATGAAATACACGTAGAGTTTAAACCGTTATAAAACCAAGCACTAGACTATACAATTCACCCTTAAAATCAATTCATTCCTTACTAAACTCATTCAAAACACTCTACCACCATCTTCAAACGCTCTAGCATACAAAATCCAACATAACGAATCCAAATACTACCTTTTGATCCTCATGTTTCTTGTTTAGAATCAAGGCAACGATAAATGATGCAAAAGAACAAGAAAAAGTTCGTATTCACTCAATAACAATCCAAATTCAAATTACCATTATGGAATGATGGTAATCAAACTTTATTAATGAAACAAAATGTGTGAACAATGAATAAGAAATCAAACCATGGTCCAACATTAATAACTTTTAGATTAACTTGTATTTCTCTCAAATTATGCGAGTATAGATTTGTGCAACCTAGTTGTCTTGAAAGCTTCACATAATGTATGGAGAACAAAGTACATACACAAGAATGTTACATAGCAATACTTCTAGCACAGATTGTTTTTACTTCCCGTAACAACGTGCATTCCTATGTGTATTCGTTTCTTAACACCCTCTTGAACTAATTCAATTAAATCCAAACATATGGATAACCGAAATGACACTTTAAATTCGTAAATGAAAATATACACGTAGAGTTTAAACTGCAATAAAACCAAGCACGAGACAATACAATTCACCCTTAAAATCGATCTATTCCTTACTAAACTCATTCAAAACACTCTACCACCATCTTCAAACGCTCTAGCATAGAAAATCCAACATAACGAATCCAAATACTACCTTTTGATCCTCATGTTTCTGTTTAGAATCGAGGCAACGATAATGTTGCAAAAGAAGAAGAAAAGTTCGTATTCACTCAATAACAATCCAAATTCAAATAACCATTATGGAATGATGGTAATCAAACTTTATTAATGAAACCAAATGTGTGAACAATGAATAAGAAATCAAGCCATGGTCCAAGATTAAAAATTTTTAGATTAACTTGTATTTTACTCAAATTATGCGAGTACAGATTTGTGCAACCTAGTTGTCTCGAAAGCTTAACATAATGTATTAAGAACAAAGTACATACACAAGAATATTAAATAGCAATACTTCTAGCACGGAGTGTTTTTACTTCACGTAATAACGTGCATTCCTATGTGTATTCGTTTCTTAACACCCTCTTGAACTAATTTAATTAAATCCAAACGTAAGGATAACCGAAATGACACTTTATATTCGTAAATGAGAATATACACGTAGAGTTTAAACCGTTATGAAACCAAGCACTAGACTACAATTCACCCTTAAAATCAATTCATTCCTTACTAAACTCATTCAAAACACTCTACCACCATCTTCAAACTCTAGCATACAAAATCCGATATAACGAATCCAAATACCAACTCTTCATCCTCATGTTTCTTGTTTAGAATGAAGGCAAAGATAAATGTTGCAAAAGAACAAGAAAAAGTTCGTATTCACTCAATAACAATCCAAATTCAAAACCATTATTGAATGATGGTAATCAAACTTTATTAATGAAACAAAATGTGTGAACAATGAATAAAATCAAACCATGGTCCAACATTAATAACTTTTAGATTAACTTGTATTTTTCTCAAATTATGCGAGTATAGATTTGTGCAACCTAGTTGTCTTGAAAGCTTAACATAATGCATGGAGAAAGTTCATACAAAATGTTAAATAGCAATACTTCTAGCACGGATTGTTTTTACTTCATGTAACAACGTGCATTCCTATGTGTATTCGTTTCTTAACACCCTCTTGAAACTAATCCAATTAAAACCTAAACATAAAAGATAACCGAAATGACACTTTAAATTCGTAAATGAAAATATACACTAGAGTTTAAACTGCAATAAAACCAAGCACAGACAATACAATTCACCCTTAAAATCGATCTGTTCCTTACTAAACTCATTCAAAACACTCTACCACCATCTTCAAACGCTCTGGCATACAAAATCCAACATAACGAATCCAAATACTACCTTTTGATCCTCATGTTTCTTGTTTAGAATCGAGGCAACGATAAATGTTGCAAAAGAAGAAGAAAAAGTTCGTATTTACTCAATAACAATCCAAATTCAAATAACCATTATGGAATGATGGTAATCAAACTTTATTAATGAAACCAAATGTGTGAACAATGAATAAGAAATCAAGCCATGGTCCAAGATTAAAAAATTTTAGATTAACTTGTATTTTACTCAAATTATGCGAGTACAGATTTGTGCAACCTAGTTGTCTCGAAAGCTTAACATAAGGTATTAAGAACAAAGTACATACGCAAGAATATTAAATAGCAACACTTCTAGCACGGAGTGTTTTTACTTCACGTAATAATGTGCATTCCTATGTGCATTGTTTTCTTAACACCCTCTTGAACTAATTTAATTAAATCCAAACATAAGGATAACCGAAATGACACTTTATATTCGTAAATGAGAATATACACATAGAGTATAAACCGTTATAAAACCATGCACGAGACAATACAATTCACCCTTAAAATCGATCCATTCCTTGCTAAACTCATTCAAAACGCTGTACCAGCCATCTTCAAATACTCTAGCATACAAAATCCAATATAACGAATCTAAATACCAACTTTGGATCCTCATGTTTTTTTTTTAGAATCGAGGCAACGATAAATGGTGCAAAAGAACAAGAAAAAGTTCGTATTCACTCAATAACAATCCAAATTCAAATAACCATTATTGAATGATGGTAATCAAACTTTATTAATGAAACAAAATGTGTGAACAATGAATAAGAAATCAAACCATGGTCCAACATTAAAAACTTTTAGATTAACTTGTATTTTTCTCAAATTATGCGAGTATAGATTTGTGCAACCTAGTTGTCTTGAAAGCTTAACATAATGCATGGAGAACAAAGTACATACACAAGAATGTTAAATAGCAATACTTCTAGCACAGTTTTTTTACTTCCCGTAACAACGTGCATTCCTATGTGTATTCGTTTCTTAACACCCTCTTGAACTAATTTAATTAAATCCAAACATAAGGATAACCAAAATGACACTTTAAATTCGTAAATGACAATATACACGTAGAGTTTAAACCGTAATAAAACCAAGAACGAGACAATACAATTCACCCTTAAAATCAATCTATTCCTTACTAAACTCATTCAAAACGCTCTACCACCATCTTCAAACGCTCTACCATACAAAATCCAATATAACGAATCCAAATAATAACTTTTGATCCTCATGTTTCTTGTTTAGAATCGAGGCAACGATAAATGTTGCAAAAGAAGAAGAAAAAGTTCGTATTCACTCAATAACAATCCAAATTCAAATAACCATTATGGAATGATGGTAATCAAACTTTATTAATGAAACCAAATGTGTGAACAATGAATAAGAAATCAAGCCATGGTCCAAGATTAAAAAATTTTAGATTAACTTGTATTTTACTCAAATTATGCGAGTATAGATTTGTGCAACCTAGTTGTCTCGAAAGCTTAACATAATCTATTAAGAACAAAGTACATACACAAGAATATTAAATAGCAATACTTCTAGCACGGAGTGTTTTTACTTCACGTAATAACGTGCATTCCTATGTTATTCGTTTCTTACACCCTCTTGAACTAATTTAATTAAATCCAAACATAAGGATAACCGAAATGACACTTTATATTCGTAAATGAGAATATACACGTAGAGTTTAAACTGTTATAAAACCAAGCACGAGACTATATAATTCACCCTTAAAATCGATTCATTCCTTACTAAACTCATTCAAAACACTCTACCACCATCTTCAAACGCTCTAGCATACAAAATCCAATATAACGAATCCAAATACCAACTCTTGATCCTCATGTTTCTTGTTTAGAATCGAGGCAACGATAAATGTTGCAAAAGAACAAGAAAAAGTTCGTATTCACTCAATAACAATCCAAATTCAAATAACCATTATTGAATGATGGTAATCAAACTTATTATTGAAACAAAATGTGTGAACAATGAATAAGAAATCAAACCATGGTCCACATTAAAAACTTTTAGATTAACTTGTATTTTTCTCAAATTATGCGAGTATAGATTGTGCAACCTAGTTGTCTTGAAAGCTTAACATAATGCATGGAGAAAAAGTCATACGAAGAATGTTAAATAGCAATACTTCTAGCACGGATTGTTTTTACTTCATGTAACAACGTGCATTCCTATGTGTATTCGTTTCTTAACACCCTCTTGAACTAATTCAATTAAATCCAAACATATGGATAACCGAAATGACACTTTAAATTCGTAAATGAAAATATACACGTAGAGTTTAAACTGCAATAAAACCAAGCACGAGACAATACAATTCACCCTTAAAATCGATCTGTTCCTTACTAAACTCATTCAAAACACTCTACCACCATCCTCAAACGCTCTGGCATACAAAATCCAACATAACGAATCCAAATACTACCTTTTGATCCTCATGTTTCTTGTTTAGAATCGAGGCAACGATAAATGTTGCAAAAGAAGAAGAAAAAGTTCGTATTCACTCAATAACAATCCAAATTCAAATAACCATTATGGAATGATGGTAATCAAACTTTATTAATGAAACCAAATGTGTGAACAATGAATAAGAAATCAAGCCATGGTCCAAGATTAAAAAATTTTAGATTAACTTGTATTTTACTCAAATTATGCGAGTACAGATTTGTGCAACCTAGTTGTCTCGAAAGCTTAACATAAGGTATTAAGAACAAAGTACATACGCAAGAATATTAAATAGCAACACTTCTAGCACGGAGTGTTTTTACTTCACGTAATAATGTGCATTCCTATGTGCATTGGTTTCTTAACACCCTCTTGAACTAATTTAATTAAATCCAAACATAAGGATAACCGAAATGACACTTTATATTCGTAAATGAGAATATACACGTAGAGTTTAAACCGTTATAAAACCAAGCACTAGACTATACAATTCACCCTTAAAATCAATTCATTCCTTACTAAACTCATTCAAAACACTCTACCACCATCTTCAAACGCTCTAGCATACAAAATCCAATATAACGAATCCAAATACCAACTCTTCATCCTCATGTTTCTTGTTTAGAATCGAGGCAACGATAAATGTTGCAAAAGAACAAGAAAAAGTTCGTATTCACTCAATAACAATCCAAATTCAAATAACCATTATTGAATGATGGTAATCAAACTTTATTAATGAAACAAAATGTGTGAACAATGAATAAGAATCAAACCATGGTCCACATTAATAACTTTTAGATTAACTTGTATTTTTCTCAAATTATGCGAGTATAGATTTGTGCACCTAGTTGTCTTGAAAGCTTCACATAATGTATGGAGAACAAAGTACATACACAAGAATGCTACATAGCAATACTTCTAGCACAGATTGTTTTTACTTCCCGTAACAACGTGCATTCCTATGTGTATTCGTTTCTTAACACCCTCTTGAACTAATTCAATTAAATCCAAACATGGATAACCGAAATGACACTTTAATTCGTAAATGAAAATATACAGTAGAGTTTAAACTGCAATAAAACCAAGCACGAGACAATACAATTCACCCTTAAAATCGATCTATTCCTTACTAAACTCATTCAAAACACTCTACCACCATCTTCAAACGCTCTAGCATAGAAAATCCAACATAACGAATCCAAATACTACCTTTTGATCCTCATGTTTCTTGTTTAGAATCGAGGCAACGATAAATGTTGCAAAAGAAGAAGAAAAAGTTCGTATTCACTCAATAACAATCCAAATTCAAATAACCATTATGGAATGATGGTAATCAAACTTTATTAATGAAACCAAATGTGTGAACAATGAATAAGAAATCAAGCCATGGTCCAAGATTAAAAATTTTTAGATTAACTTGTATTTTACTCAAATTATGCGAGTACAGATTTGTGCAACCTAGTTGTCTCGAAAGCTTAACATAATGTATTAAGAACAAAGTACATACACAAGAATATTAAATAGCAATACTTCTAGCACGGAGTGTTTTTACTTCACGTAATAACGTGCATTCCTATGTGTATTCGTTTCTTAACACC
The DNA here is from genome assembly GCA_025506515.1 of Flaveria trinervia. Lineage (NCBI taxonomy): Eukaryota > Viridiplantae > Streptophyta > Magnoliopsida > Asterales > Asteraceae > Flaveria > Flaveria trinervia. The sequence goes on along the minus strand of JACCIX010000826.1, from coordinate 18,420 downwards.
CTCTTGAACTAATTTAATTAAATCCAAACGTAAGGATAACCGAAATGACACTTTATATTCGTAAATGAGAATATACACGTAGAGTTTAAACCGTTATAAAACCAAGCACTAGACTATACAATTCACCCTTAAAATCAATTCATTCCTTACTAAACTCATTCAAAACACTCTACCACCATCTTCAAACGCTCTAGCATACAAAATCCGATATAACGAATCCAAATACCAACTCTTCATCCTCATGTTTCTTGTTTAGAATGAAGGCAAAGATAAATGTTGCAAAAGAACAAGAAAAAGTTCGTATTCACTCAATAACAATCCAAATTCAAATAACCATTATTGAATGATGGTAATCAAACTTTATTAATGAAACAAAATGTGTGAACAATGAATAAGAAATCAAACCATTGTCCAACATTAATAACTTTTAGATTAACTTGTATTTCTCTCAAATTATGCGAGTATAGATTTGTGCAACCTAGTTGTCTTGAAAGCTTAACATAATGCATGGAGAACAAAGTACATACACAAGAATGTTAAATAGCAATACTTCTAGCACGGATTGTTTTTACTTCCCGTAACAACGTGCATTCCTATGTGTATTCGTTTCTTAACACCCTCTTGAACTAATTTAATTAAATCCAAACATAAGGATAACCGAAATGACACTTTAAATTCGTAAATGAGAATATACACGTAGAGTTTAAACTGCAATAAAACCAAGCACGAGACAATACAATTCACCCTTAAAATCGATCTGTTCCTTACTAACTCATTCAACACACTCTACCACCATCTTCAAACGCTCTAGCATACAAAATCCAATAACGAATCCAAATACCAACTCTTCATCCTCATGTTTCTTGTTTAGAATCGAGGCAAAGATAAATGTTGCAAAAGAACAAAAAAAAGTTCGTATTCACTCAATAACAATCCAAATTCAAATTACCATTATGAAATGATGGTAATCAAACTTTATTAATGAAACCAAATGTGTGAACAATGAATAAGAAATCAAACCATGGTCCAAGATTAAAAAAATTTAGATTAACTTGTTTTTATCCAAATTAAACTGCATTAAAACCAAGCACGAGACAATACAATTCACCCTTAAAATCGATCTATTCCTTACAAAACTCATTCAAAACGCTCTACCACCATCTTCAAACGCTCTAGCATACAAAATCCAACATAACGAATCCAAATACTACCTTTTGATCCTCATGTTTCTTGTTTAGAATCGAGGCAACAATAAATGTTGCAAAAGAACAAGAAAAAGTTTGTATTCACTCAATACCAATCCAAATTCAAATAACCATGATCAAATTATGGTAATCAAACTTTATTAATGAAACCAAATCTATGAACAATGAATAAGAAACCAAACATGTTCCAAGATTAAAAAATTTTAGATTAACTTGTGTTTTACCCAAATTATACGAGTATAGATTTGTGCAACCTAATTATCTTGAAAGCTTAACATAATGCATGGAGAAAAAGTTCATACACAAGAATGTTAAATAGCAATACTTCTAGCACGGATTGTTTTTACTTCCTGTAAAAACATGCATTCCTATGTGTATTCATTTCTTAACACACTCTTGAACTAATTCAATGAAATCCAAACATACAGATAACCGAAATGACACTTTAAATTCGTAAATGAAAATATACACGTAGAGTTTAAACTGTAATAAAACCAAGCACGAGACAATACAATTCACCCTTAAAATCGATCTATTCCTTACTAAACTAATTCAAAATGCTCTACCACCATCTTCAAAATGCTCTAGCATACAAAATCCAATATAATGAATCCAAATACTACCTTTTGATCCTCATGTTTCTTGTTTAGAATCGAGGCAACGATAAATGTTGCAAAAGAACAAGAAAAAGTTCGTATTCACTCAATAACAATCCAAATTCAAATTACCATTATGGAATAATGGTAATCAAACTTTATTAATGAAACCAAATGTGTGAACAATGAATAAGAAATCAAACAATGGTCCAAGATTAAAAATTTTTAGATTAACTTGTATTTTACCCAAATTATGCGAGTATAGATTGTGCAACCTAGTTGTCTCGAAAGCATAACATAATGCATGGAGAACAAAGTACATACAAAAGAATGTTAAATAGCAATACTTCAATCTAGGATTGTTTTTACTTCATGTAACAACATGCATTCCTATGTGTATTCGCTTCTTAACACCCTCTTGAACTAATTCAATTAAATCCAAACATATGGATAACCGAAATGACACTTTAAATTCGTAAATGAAATATACACGTAGAGTTTAAACTGCAATAACCAAGCACGAGACAATACAATTCACCCTTAAAATTGATCTATTCCTTACTAAACTCATTCAAAACGCTCTACCATCATCTTCAAACGCTCTAGCATACAAAATTCAATATAACGAATCCAAATACAACCTTTTGTTCCTCATGTTTCTTGTTTAGAATCGAGGCAACGATAAATGTTGCAAAAGAACAAGAAAAAGTTCGTATTCACTCAATAACAATCCAAATTCAAATTACCATTATGGAATGATGGTTATCAAACTTTATTAATGAAACCAAATGTGTGAACAATGAATAAGAAATCAAAAAATGGTCCAAGATTAAAATTTTTAGATTAACTTGTATTTTACCCAAATTATGCGAGTATAGATTATGCTACCTAGTTGTCTCCAAAGCGTAACATAATGGATGGAGAACAAAGTACATACACAAAAGTAAAATAGCAATACTTCTAACAAGGATTGTTTTTACTTCATGTAACAACTTGCATTCCTATGTGTATTCGTTTCTTAACACCCTCTTGAACTAATTCAATTAAATCCAATCATATGGATAACCGAAATGACACTTTAAATTCGTAAATGAAAATATACACGTAGAGTTTAAACCGCATTAAAACCAAGCACGAGACAATACAATTCACCCTTAAAATCGATCTATTCTTTACTAAACTCATTCAAAACTCTCTACCACCATCTTCAAACGCTCTAGCATACAAAATCCAATATAACGAACCCAAATACTAACTTTTGATCCTCATGTTTGTTGTTTAGAATCGAGGCAACGATAAATGTTGCAAAAGAAGAAGAAAAAGTTGGTATTCACTCAATAACAATCCAAATTCAAATAACCATTATGGAATGATCGTAATCAAACTTTATTTATGAAACCAAATGTGTGAACAATGAATAAGAAATCAAGCCATGGTCCAAGATTAAAAAATTTTTAGATTAACTTGTATTTTACTCAAATTATGCGAATACAGATTTGTGCAACCTAGTTGTCTCGAAAGCTTAACATAATGTATTAAGAACAAAGTACATACACAAGAATATTAAATAGCAATACTTCTAGCATGGAGTGTTTTTACTTCACGTAATAACGTGCATTCCTATGTGTATTCGTTTCTTAACACCCTCTTGAACTAATTTAATTAAATCCAAACATAAGGATAACCGAAATGACACTTTATATTCGTAAATGAGAATATACACGTAGAGTTTAAACCGTTATAAAACCAAGCACTAGACTATACAATTCACCCTTAAAATCAATTCATTCCTTACTAAACTCATTCAAAACACTCTACCACCATCTTCAAACGCTCTAGCATACAAAATCCAATATAACGAATCCAAATACCAACTCTTCATCCTCATGTTTCTTGTTTAGAATCGAGGCAAAGATAAATGTTGCAAAAGAACAAGAAAAAGTTCGTATTCACTCAATAACAATCCAAATTCAAATAACCATTATTGAATGATGGTAATCAAACTTTATTAATGAAACAAAATGTGTGAACAATGAATAAGAAATCAAACCATGGTCCAACATTAATAACTTTTAGATTAACTTGTATTTTTCTCAAATTATGCGAGTATAGATTTGTGCAACCTAGTTGTCTTGAAAGCTTAACATAATGCATGGAGAACAAAGTACATACACAAGAATGTTAAATAGCAATACTTCTAGCACAGATTGTTTTTACTTCCCGTAACAACGTGCATTCCTATGTGTATTCGTTTCTTAACACCCTCTTGAACTAATTCAATTAAATCCAAACATATGGATAACCGAAATGACACTTTAAATTCGTAAATGAAAATATACACGTAGAGTTTAAACTGCAATAAACCAAGCACGAGACAATACAATTCACCCTTAAATCGATCTATTCCTTACTAAACTCATTCAAAACACCTCTACCACCATCTTCAAACGCTCTAGCATACAAAATCCAACATAACGAATCCAAATACTACCTTCTGATCCTCATGTTTCTTGTTTAGAATCGAGGCAACAATAAATGTTGCAAAAGAACAAGAAGAAGTTTGTATTCACTCAATAACAATCCAAATTCAAATAACCATGATCAAATTATGGTAATCAAACTTTATTAATGAAACCAAATCTATGAACAATGAATAAGAAATCAAACCATGTTCCAAGATTAAAAAATTTAGATTAACTTGTGTTTTACCCAAATTATACGAGTATAGATTTGTGCAACCTAGTTATCTTGAAAGCTTAACATAATGCATGGAGAAAAAGTTCATACACAAGAATGTTAAATAGCAATACTTCTAGCACGGATTGTTTTTACTTCCTGTAAAAACATGCATTCCTATGTGTATTGGTTTCTTAACACACTCTTGAACTAATTCAATGAAATCCAAACATACAGATAACCGAAATGACACTTTAAATTCATAAATGAAAATATACATGTAGAGTTTAAACTGTAATAAAACCAAGCACGAGACAATACAATTCACCCTTAAAATCGATCTATTCCTTACTAAACTCATTCAAAACGCTCTACCACCGTCTTCAAAATGCTCTAGCATACAAAATCCAATATAATGAATCCAAATACTACCTTTTGATCCTCATGTTTCTTGTTTAGAATCGAGGCAACGATAAATGTTGCAAAAGAACAAGAAAAAGTTCGTATTCACTCAATAAAATCCAAATTCAAATTACCATTGGAATAATTGTGACATCCGGTAAATTTCCGTTACCAAGCTCCGTTAGTTCCGTTAAGTCTTGTATACACGTGTCGTGAGCACACACCGGTTGTCGTTTAACGTTGGTGACCTAATAATAATGAATAATGTTAATTTGTTGTGAATCTAAGTGATTATGTGAATATTGGGTTATGTTTATGTGTTTACACATTTATAAACGGTTACTTAAAGAATTTATCGCGTAATGCGGAAACGTGCCTATTTATTCGTATGTCTTGTGTTTTTATAAAGATAAGATATATAATGATTTTCATAAGTTTATATCTTTATATTATGAAGTTAAAAACACTTTAAGAAGAGTTTAAAGATTAGTTTTTATAAAATACAAAGTACAAGGGTTAAAAGGGTAATTAGGCAAATTTAAATTAATTAAAACAAACCCAAACCCTAGCCAACCCCCCCCCCCTTCGGCCGCGACATTCACCCAATCCCTCTCATCTTCGAAAATCAGCCTTGAACAAGCATTTCGTGTGGTTTTGATTCGATTTCAAGATACGTAACACTTAGGAAGAATCGATTTCAAGCAATTGCAAGTGTAAAGGTTAGATTTTTCGTGTTTTGTGATGTTCTTCATTATGGCCGAACCCTAGATTCGAAATTGATCCTTGTTGGGTCGAATTGGTTGTTGTTTGATGATGTTAACATGTTAGTTAGATTGTATACATGTTAGTTAACGTCGATTATGCAAGAATTCTATGTTTTTAGTGGATTGATCATGAAATTGGTTTTGAAGCAAACCCTAATTCGAAATTGTTGTTATTATGCATGATGGTTGTTTGTTTGATGAATGTTTGATTATTAATAGGTTGTATGAATGTTAGAATACGTTGATTATGCAAGAAAGTTGGGATTTTGATGCATTGTTCATAGGTTACTAAGAATAGTAACTTTATTTTGCATGTAGTAATGATCTAGTGATGGATTGATGTTATGGATGTGTTCATGATGATGATTAGATGCTAGATTGTTGTTATGAATGCTAGAAATCCTTAATTTGATGATGTTGATCATAGCTTGCCAAAAGTAGAAACTTTTGTTTATGAAGATTGTTAGATTGAGGTGTTTAAGTGTTGTTGATCATGCCTAGATGTTAGTATGAGCTTGAATTGGTATATTAGTGATGATTCATGTATGCATTGGATGTTTGATAGATTTTGGGATATTCTTTCCCAAAAGGGAAACTTTATTTGTGTAAACGTTGAAGTATGATGTTATGATCATGTTTGAGATGATAGGAACCTGATATTATGTTCAAGGATGGATTCTAGTGTGATAGAGCGTGTTAAATTAGTTGTATGGCATGTTTGGATAATCATGGGTGATATTTGGAATTGGTAATCATGTATGGTTTGGATGTTGTGTAGTAGTAGGACATCATGCTTGGGTCTGGTAATTGATTGTTGTGATGTTGTGAATGCAATGCATATGCTTAAAGAATTTGGTTATGATCATTATACCCGCGTGCGGATCTGAGTCCCCTACTTGGTAGGATTGGCAGGGTTTAGGATGTGAAGTCGTGAGTGGCTTCACATGGCATGTGATGAATGGTTGAACCTTGTATGACATGTTAGTTGTATTATAGCTAGTGGATATGTTAATGTTCTAGATTCGCATGACTTGTGTAGTACTTGATTGCATTATGATCTAAGTGATACACCTGGTTGATATAGCATATGTATGATACTATTTGAATGTTAATCATGTAAGTTATATGTGCTCATTGGCTTTATTTGAATTATAACTCATAATGTCACCAACGGGTCAAACGGGTCAACTAGGTCAAACGTGTCTATTTGTCTGGAAGCATGAGTCTTTGATTTTGGTATGATTAGGGTTTCACATGTCTTTTATTTACACGTACTTATGTACTCACATGATCTTGGTAACCTGTGAAGGTTGGCTATTCTCTCGTTTCTCAAAATAAACCCTAAGTACCTTTGCATACATCAGGTGAGTTCATGCCCCACTCTTTACTTAATCTCTTTTGGGGGAGATAGCATACTGGTATTTATACGAATGCTTTTATGATCTAAGTTGTTTATAATATTATATAGTGTTGTTTACCATGAAAAGTCCTCACACTTTTGAATTGTTAATATTTGATAGCGGGGAAACTTGGGTAGTACTACTGGGTCTGACGAGCCCCACCTGTGTGACTCGAGGTCAACCGGGTGCAATTTGTCCTATTGAACATTGTCACGACATGGTAAGTCATGACAGGAGGCAACAACTATCACAGTCAGCTTCAATTGCAAAATCACTATGTATTAATATTTACTGATAATAGACTAGCTATCTATTACCATACACTGCTTATATTTATCGCAACTGTTTACATGTTTATGAACTCAAACTCTTGAACTCACCAACCTATGTGTTGACATTTTAGTATGCTTTTCTCAGGTCCTTAACTGGCTTGCCATAGGAGCACTACACGGTTCACTGCATTTTAGACACTTTGCTTCAAGACAAGTTGACATTTTAACAATTATGGTTTACTCTTTGGTTTGGCACTTGTTTTGCCATAAGTTATACTTTATTGAATTGGTTGTTTTCAAAACGCTTCCGCATTGTTTACAGTTGGTATTTTGGTTAATTATGTTTAAATTATGGCATTTAGAGTCGTTCTGAGTAACTATTGACTGTGATCCTGGTTTGTTCACACGCCTCGCGGTAAAACTCCGAAAGTAGATTTTGAGGGTGTGACAATAATGGTAATCAAACTTTATTAATGAAACCAAATGTGTGAACAATGAATACGAAATCAAACCATGGTCCAAGATTAAAAATTTTTAGATTAACTTGTATTTAACCCAAATTATGCGAGTTTAGATTGTGCAACCTAGTTGTCTCGAAAGCTTAACATAATGCATGGAGAACAAAGTACATACAAAAGAATGTTAAATAGCAATACTTCAATCAAGGATTGTTTTTACTTCATGTAACAACGTGCATTCCTATGTGTATTCGCTTCTTAACACCCTCTTGAACTAATTCAATTAAATCCAAACATATGGATAACCGAAATGACACTTTAAATTCGTAAATGAAAATATACACGTAGAGTTTAAACTGCAATAAAACCAAGCACGAGACAATACAATTCACCCTTAAAATTGATCTATTCCTTACTAAACTCATTCAAAACGCTCTACCATCATCTTCAAACGCTCTAGCATACAAAATCCAATATAGCGAATCCAAATACACCTTTTGTTCCTCATGTTTCTTGTTTAGAATCGAGGCAACGATAAATGTTGCAAAAGAACAAGAAAAAGTTCGTATTCACTCAATAACAATCCAAATTCAAATTACCATTATGGAATGATGGTAATCAAACTTTATTAATGAAACCAAATGTGTGAACAATGAATAAGAAATCAAACAATGGTCCAAGATTAAAAATTTTTAGATTAACTTGTATTTTACCCAAATTATGCGAGTATAGATTGTGCAACCTAGTTGTCTCGAAAGCGTAACATAATGGATGGAGAACAAAGTACATACACAAAAATGTTAAATAGCAATACTTCTATCAAGGATTGTTTTTACTTCATGTAACAACGTGCATTCCTATGTGTATTCGTTTCTTAACACCCTCTTGAACTAATTCAATTAAATCCAAACATATGGATAACCGAAATGACACTTTAAATTCGTAAATGAAAATATACACGTAGAGTTTAAACCGCATTAAAACCAAGCACGAGACAATACAATTCACCCTTAAAATCGATCTATTCTTTACTAAACTCATTCAAAACGCTCTACCACCATCTTCAAACGCTCTACCATACAAAATCCAATATAACGAACCCAAATAATAACTTTTGATCCTCATGTTTGTTGTTTAGAATCGAGGCAACGATAAATGTTGCAAAAGAAGAAGAAAAAGTTCGTATTCACTCAATAACAATCCAAATTCAAATAACCATTATGGAATGATGGTAATCAAACTTTATTAATGAAACCAAATGTGTGAACAATGAATAAGAAATCAAGCCATGGTCCAAGATTAAAAAATTTTAGATTAACTTGTATTTTACTCAAATTATGCGAGTATAGATTTGTGCAACCTAGTTGTCTCGAAAGCTTAACTGTAAGGCCCCGTTCCCGGGACGCTTACAGCTGGGTTCTCATCGCACATAAAACATATAATTACATTACTATTTAATAAATCGCAGCGGAAAACTAAAACAAACTTTCATTTCCATGTAAATGCTTTTGCAAACTAATACAACATTCATTACAAAAATCGTATGTTCGCATTACAATGCAAAAACATTAATCAAAAGAATGCCATCCCAAAAGAGCTGAGTAGTCGCGCCGTGCCATCCTCAGCAAACATTACCTGCCAACTGGAAACACATCAAAGTCAGCGTTGCTGAGTGAGTTCTAGTTTTATCAATAAAACATACTTTACTTTCATATAAAACCGTTCGTACTTTTACATGATCACACATCATACGTACACATAGATAGTATCATTATTATCTTCCTTCATTCGTTCATTCCTTCTTTCATTACCTTACTTGCGCATCGGACATCATCCCGAACCAATACCATGTGCTACACCCCGGTTAGTCGTAGCTACCGAGCCGAAGTCAACGAATGACAGCTAAACGTATGCCGCGGTACTAGGAGTAACCGTCAGTCTTAGCTACTGGCCGAAGTCAACGAATGACAGCTAAACGTATGCCACAGTACTAGGGGTGAGCGGTAGAGGTCCTACATTTGGGGTCAATCACCAAGAGGGACCCCGTATCCGATGTGTGCAAGACGTTCATTCGTTCATCATGTTCCTCTTCCTTTATCTTTCACTTTACGTTACATAATACTTCGTTCATTCATCATAACAAGTAAAGCCACAGGAAAGATACTATACATCACATTAAGGAACATAAACATGCATCAACATCAATTCATACATGGCAACATCATACATACATAACGTACAACATCCTCACCCTCATCATGCCCAACGTGCCTCTAAGACCTCGATCGTCATCTTAAAGACTCTTATGGGAACCTTTACATCAACACTTACATCTGCACCTTTCCCCGAAAGTCAGAAGTCAATCTACACCTTCCTCGGGTTCAACAGCCCTATTCGGGCGTATGGACACCCTTCAGTCGCATTGCCTCCATGCGATTGAACATCATGCGAATGAACTAATACGGATGAACACCTATGCGAATGAACAACCAGTCGTGCGAATGGACAATGCGGATGAACACCTATGCGACTGGACCTTCAGTCGTGCAAATGGACCTTCAGTCGCATGACACCCACACGACTGGCCCTCCAGTCGTGCGAATGAACCCCAGTCGTGCGAATGGACCCCAATCGCACCCTAATCGGCCGTATGGCCTCCATTCGGCCTCCAGTCGGTCGCCTAACCCTAACTGGTGCAGAGTGCAGTTCAACCCGACTGCAGCCGAGGGTTTTCGGCCTCCAAACTCATCTAAACCCATTTTAAGCCTAAATCGACCATGCTAAACCTTAGAGATGCATACCATAACATCATTCAAGCACAACCAAGCAAGAAAATCAAGTCACAATCGCGTCATACATAAACATACACATACACAAACGGGTCAACTTACACACATACGAAAAACTCGATTTCAGATGTTTTCCAGCCCCAAATCGTTTGAAAACAAGTAAAAGAGGGGTCCTAGAACTCACCTCAACGAGCACAATGACAAGAGCTTCGACTCGGATTGCTTCACGATGATTTTGGCGACCCGAACCTACCCGAACCAACACTTTTTCCTCTTTTTCTCCTCTTCTTTCTCTCTTCTCCCTTTATGAAGCTGAAATGTGGATGTGGGGAGAGTGGGCTGCCCACTCCCTACATATATCACCACATTTCCCAACTTTTCTTCGTTGGCGGGTTTGGTCCCTCGACTTTTGGACTTTATTTTCTTTTCTTTCTTCACCGGCTTCAAAATAATAAATATCCGGTGTTACAAGTCCACCCCCCTTAAATAGGTTTCGTCCCCGAAACCTGTTATTCGTCGAACAAACGTGGATAATGCTGTCTCATTTCTTCTTCAGTCTCCCATGTTGACTCGGATCCCTTCCTGTGCTTCCACTGTACACGCACAAGAGGAACCACTTTATTCCTTAGCCTCTTTTCTTTACGATCGATGATTGCCACCGTTGCTCCACATAATTGAGCCTTTCATCTATTTCAATGTCTTCCAATGGAACAATCATGTCTTCATCAGCTATACACTTTCTCAGATGAGATACATGGAATGTCGAGTGAATCCCACTTAACTCATCTGGCAACTCCAATCTATAGGCCACCTCCCCTACTCGAGCAATGATTCGGAAAGGGCCTATATCTTGGGCTCAACTTGCCCCGCTTTCTGAATCTGATAATACCCTTCCAAGGTGAGACCTTCAGCATAACCCGGTCACCCACTGGAACTCAATTGGCCTACGTCGCTTATCGGCATACGACTTCTGTCTATCCTTGGCTGCCTTCATGAAGGCTTTAATCTTTTCAAGCTTCTCTGTCGTAGCCTCAATTACCTCGACGCTCCCCAATTCCTTCTGACCAATATCACCCCAACAAACGGTGTTCTGCATCTCCTACCGTATAGCATCTCATATGGTGGCATACCAATACTGGCATGATAGCTGTTGTTGTATGAGAATTCAGCTAACGGTAAGTGGTCATCCCAACTTCCACCAAAATCGATCACACACGCCCGAAGCATGTCTTCCAGTGTCTGAATGGTCCTTTCTGACTGACCATCAGTCTGGGGATGATAAGCCGTGCTAATATGTAACCTCGTCCCCATAGCGTCGTGGAATTTCTTCCAAAATTTGGATGTAAACCGAGTGTCACGATCGGACACAATAGACACCGACACACCATGACGAGCTACAATTTCTTTGATGAACAGATCAGCCAACCTCTCCGATGAATACGTCTCGCGGATCGGTAGAAAATGAGCGCTCTTCGTCAGACGATCAACTATCACCCATATGGCATCATACCCTTTCGGGGTACGTGGCAGCTTCGTAATGAAGTCCATGGTGATGTGCTCCCATTTCCATTCTGGTATATCCAAAGGTTGTATCTTCCCATACGGCTTTTGATGCTCTGCCTTCACCTGTAAGCAAGTAAGGCACTTACTCACATACTCCACCACGTCGCGCTTCATACCGGCCACCAATAATCCTTCTTCATGTCATAGTACATTTTCGTGGCACCAGGATGAATGGAGTATCGTGTCTTGTGGGCTTCATCCATTATCTTCACCCGTAGATCCCCAAAACGAGGAATCCACACACGGCCGAATCGAGTTCTAACACCGAGTGTGTTTTCACCCAATTCCCCAACCAGACCTCTCATTCTTTCCAAGTTAAGGTGATCTTCTTTCAATGCCTCATCTTGAAACTCCTTAACTTGCTTCATCACATCGGAGGTCATGATTAATTGATAAGCTTTCACCCGAATCGGTTCGGCCTCTCTTTTCGGCTAAGGGCATCCGCCACCACATTAGCTTTGCCCGGATGGTAATGGATCTCGCAATCATAATCCTTTATAAGTTCCAACCATCTCCTCTGCCTCATGTTGAGATCCTTTTGCTCGAAGAAATACTTCAAGCTTTTATGATCGGTGAATATGGTGCACTTCGTCCCGTAGAGATAGTGCCTCCAAATCTTTAGTGCAAAGACCACTGCTGCTAGCTCCAAGTCATGAGTAGGATAATTGACCGCATGAACCTTTAACTGTCGAGATGCATAGGCTATAACCTTCCCTCTCTGCATTAACACACACCCCAACCCTAAGTAGGAAGCATCAGAATAAACCACCAAATCTTCGCTTCCATCGGGTAACGACAGAACAGGAGCTTGAGTCAGTCTTGCTTTCAGCTCTTCGAACGCCTTCTCTTGAGCTTGACCCCATACAAATTTCACATCCTTTCGGTAAACTTAGTTAGTGGAGAAGCAATCTTAGATAAGTCTTGGATGAATCTTCTATAGTAGCCCGCCAAGCCCAAGAAACTACGGATCTCGGATGGCGTCTTTGGTGACTTCCATTGCATAATCGCCTCCACCTTCGCCGGGTCAACCATAATCCCGTCAGGATTCACCACATGACCCAAAAACTGAACTTCGCGCAACCAGAATGCGCACTTGGAGAATTTAGCATACAATTCTCCCTTCTCAACGTCTCTAGAACCTCCCGAATGTGACCGGCATGCTCAATCTCGCTCTTCGAATAAATCAGGATATCATCAATAAACACAATCACTGATTTATCCAACATAGGCCGACACACACGGTTCATCAGATCCATAAAAGCAGCTGGCGCGTTGGTCAAACCAAAGGACATGACAAGAAACTCGTAATGACCATAGCGCGTACGGAAAGCTGTTTTAGGGATATCTTGTTGCTTCACCTTCAACTGATGATAGCCAGACCGAAGATCTATTCTTGAAAACCAACTGGCACCCTGAAGCTGGTCGAACAAATCATCTATCCTCGGTAAGGGGTAGCGGTTCTTCACTGTCAACTTATTCAGTTCGCGGTAGTCAATGCACATCCTCATGCTACCATCCTTCTTCTTTACAAATAGGACCGGGGCACCCCAAGGAGAGATACTCGGTCTAATGAACCCTTATCAAGCTCTCGCAACTGCTCCATCAACTCTTTCATCTCAGTTGGAGCCAACCGATATGGTGCCTTGGCAACAGGTTGGGCACCCGGTATCAGATCAATCTGAAATTCAATCTCCCTGTCGGGTGGCACTCCTGATAAGTCTTCTGGGAACACATCTGGAAAGTCACACACAACAGGTACATCAGCTAGTTGTGGTGTTGGTGTATCCACATCCTTTACATAAGTCAAGTAGGCGCTACATCCACGCCTCATACACTTTCCCGCCACCGCTATTGAGATCTCCTTCGGAATCGTAGTAACCCGATCACCATAAACCGTTACCAAACTTCCGTCAGGCGCTGTCAACCGAACCTTCTTCTTGCGACACACAATGTTTGCCTCGAAATTCGCCAACCAATCCATCCCAAGAACCAAATCGAAACCACCCAAGGTCATCACAAACGGTCTAACAGGAAACTTGGGACCCTCAAGTTCCACATCACAATTCTCTATCATCTCAGAAATCCTGGTAGACTTACCTATGGCAGTTTCTACATCAAAGGGCGCATCAACACGTCTACTACTAACAGGCAGCTTAGCACAGAAAGCAGCAGAAATAAAACTCTTACTAGCACCCGAATCAAATAACACAGAAGCTAAAGTCTGGTTCACTAGAAACGTACCGGACACAACGTCAGGGTCCGTCCTAGCCTCCTCCTATGTCATGGTGAACGCCCTGGCGCTCGCCCGCGGTCCATCACTTCCCGTCTTCTTCACCCCTACAATCTCTGCTCATATGACCAATTTCCCCACAGTTAAAACATTTGCTCGACATGCAATCCTTCGCCATATGCCCTGTCTTCCCACACTTGAAGCACAAGTTTGACCCAAACCTACATTCCCCTGTGCTTCCTTCCACACTTGCCACACCTTTTCGACCCCGCACTTGATGTGACCACATGGCGCTCATCCACCCGTGCCTTTTTGTTACCCATCGGGGCATCACCCCGACCAAACCGTTTCCCGTTCCAGTTCCGATCACCACCACCCTTCTTACTTGCTTCAGTCACCACCACCTCCCGCTCATCATACAGCCTCCCTGCCAAATCAACCGCCGACCTAAACGTGCTTGGCCGGGCGGCGATCATGTGCCGACGAACATCCACCGGTAAACCCTGAATGTACCTCTTAATTTTCCGAGACAGAGGCGTCACCTGATCAGGCACAAGCCGTGCCATTTCATTAAACTTGGTGGTATACTGCTGGTGTGTCATGGTTCCAGCCTCCAACTGTAAAAACTCCCTTTCTAACTTATCCATTTCTCTGTGAGGAGAACTCCTCAATCACCATCTTCTTCACTCGGGCCATTTCATTCTCCCGATCGCCCGATTACCCTCTGCTTGGACAATGTTATCCCACCAACACAGAGCTGAATCCACAAAAGAGTGGGTAGAAAACTTCACCTTTTGGTCCTCTCGACACTCGCTGATATCAAGAACAGCTTCCATTTCCCTCACCCCCCGGTGAGCGGCTGCAGCGGTGCCGTTTCCATCAAAAGTAGGGGGCTTGCATCTCATAAAAGCCCCATAATTACATCCTCGTGCCGTTTCATGCACAGGCTCTTCCTCCTCCTCATCATCATCAGATAGAACCGTTTCCGGCTCTGGTTGTTCCCGTCCCCCAGAGGATCTGTTTCTTTCTTTCCTTTCCCCTCTCGTACAACCTTAATAACTTCGGTCACCACAGACGGTAAGATCGTCTGCATGACCTGATGTACTTCTTCTACAACAGCCTCTTTTACTGAGGCTCTCAGATTGGCGCTTTCGTCGCCACCCTCCGGATGAGGGGTCTCTGGTTCTTCATGAACCACCCTCTCAACTCTGGGTCTCCCTCTCTTAGGTCGCGGTTCAGCACCGTGACCCCCACCCCTAGACGCTTTCGAAGATCTACCTCCGGCCATCACACGCACACTGAAAGATTCAAACACCAACACGGTCATTCAAGGAAATAACTCAGTTTATGTCAAGTATAGTAAGTCCCTAATTACAGTGGCCAGTTGTGATTAGCCACTTACTTTACTCTTCATACCCCAAGTATTACCTGTCCTGACTACATCAGTATTTAAATCTACATATAACACATAACCACATACCATGCGCACATAAAACCGGTTAACTTTATGAAAATACCTGATGGCACGCAGCTACTCAGTTTGGCATCCCATTCCCTTCCCGTCCCATTCTCAGTTTAAGATTAGGTTTATTCTGAAAATTTACCCATTTCACTTAACTTTGGCTCTGATACCAACTTTTAAGGCCCCGTTCCCGGGACGCTTACAGCTGGGTTCTCATCGCACATAAAACATATAATTACATTAGTATTTAATAAATCGCAGCGGAAAACTAAAACAAACTTTCATTTCCATGTAAATGCTTTTGCAAACTAATACAACATTCATTACAAAAATCGTATGTTCGCATTACAATGCAAAAACATTAATCAAAAGAATGCCATCCCAAAAGAGCTGAGTAGTCGCCTGTGCCATCCTCAGCAAACATTACCTGCCAACTGGAAACACATCAAAGTCAGCGTTGCTGAGTGAGTTCTAGTTTTATAAATAAAACATACTTTACTTTCATATAAAACCGTTCGTACTTTTACATGATCACACATCATACGTACACATAGATAGTATCATTATTATCTTCCTTCATTCGTTCATTCCTTCTTTCATTACCTACTTGCGCATCGGACATCATCCCGAACCAATACCATGTGCTACACCCCGGTTAGTCGTAGCTACCGGGCCGAAGTCAACGAAGACAGCTAAACGTATGCCGCGGTTACTAGGAGTAACCGTCAGTCTTAGCTACTGGGCCGAAGTCAACGAATGACAGCTAAACGATGCCACAGTACTAGGGGTGAGCGGTAGAGGTCCTACATTTGGGGTCAATCACCAAGAGGGACCCCGTATCCGATGTGTGCAAGACGTTCATTCGTTCATCATGTTCCTCTTCCTTATCTTTCACTTTACGTTACATAATACTTCGTTCATTCATCATAACAAGTAAAGCCACAGGAAATACTATACATCACATTAAGGAACATAAACATGCATCAACATCAATTCATACATGGCAACATCATACATACATAACGTACAACATCCTCACCCTCATCATGCCTAACGTGCCTCTAAGACCTCGATCGTCATCTTAAAGACTCTTATGGGAACCTTTACATCAACACTTACATCTGCACCTTTCCCCGAAAGTCAGAAGTCAATCTACACCTTCCTCGGGTTCAACAGCCCTATTCGGGCGTATGGACACCCTTCAGTCGCATTGCCTCCATGCGATTGAACATCATGCGAATGAACTAATACGATGAACACCTATGCGAATGAACAACCAGTCGTGCGAATGGACAATGCGGATGAACACCTATGCGACTGGACCTTCAGTCGTGCAAATGGACCTTCAGTCGCATGACACCCACACGACTGGCCCTCCAGTCGTGCGAATGAACCCCAGTCGTGCGAATGGACCCCAATCGCACCCTAATCGGCGTATGGCCTCCATTCGGCCTCCAGTCGGTCGCCTAACCCTAACTGGTGCAGAGTGCAGTTCAACCCGACTGCAGCCGAGGGTTTTCGGCCTCCAAACTCATCTAAACCCATTTTAAGCCTAAATCGACCATGCTAAACCTTAGAGATGCATACCATAACATCATTCAAGCACAACCAAGCAAGAAAATCAAGTCACAATCGCGTCATACATAAACATACACATACACAAACGGGTCAACTTACACACATACGAAAAACTCGATTTCAGATGTTTTCCAGCCCCAAATCGTTTGAAAACAAGTAAAAGAGGGGTCCTAGAACTCACCTCAACGAGCACAATGACAAGAGCTTCGACTCGGATTGCTTCACGATGATTTTGGCGACCCGAACCTACCCGACCTACCCGAACCAACACTTTTTCCTCTTTTTCTCCTCTTCTTTCTCTCTTCTCCCTTATGAAGCTGAAATGTGGATGTGGGGAGAGTGGGCTGCCCATCCCTACATATATCACCACATTTCCCAACTTTTCTTCGTTGGCGGGTTTGGTCCCTCGACTTTTGGACTTTATTTTCTTTTCTTTCTTCACCGCTTCAAAATAATAAATATCCGGGTGTTACAAGTCCACCCCCCTTAAATAGGTTTCGTCCCCGAAACCTGTTATTCGTCGAACAACGTGGATAATGCTGTCTCATTTCTTCTTCAGTCTCCCATGTTGACTCGGATCCCTTCCTGTGCTTCCACTGTACACGCACAAGAGGAACCACTTTATTCCTTAGCCTCTTTTCTTTACGATCGATGATTGCCACCGGTTGCTCCACATAATTGAGCCTTTCATCTATTTCAATGTCTTCCAATGGAACAATCATGTCTTCATCAGCTATACACTTTCTCATAACAATCCAAATTCGTATTCACTCAATACAATCCTCATTTTCTTGTTTAGAATCGAGGCAAAGATAAATGTTACAAAAGAACAAGAAAAAGTTCGTATTCACTCAATAACAATCCAAATTCAAATAACCATTATTGAATGATGGTAATCAAACTTTATTAATGAAACAAAATGTGTGAACAATGAATAAGAATCAAACCATGGTCCAACATTAATAACTTTTAGATTAACTTGTATTTTTCTCAAATTATGCGAGTATAGATTTGTGCAACCTAGT
>JACCIX010001435.1:0-30913 GCA_025506515.1 Flaveria trinervia | reverse complement strand
GGGGATGGCTCATTCGTGGATTGAACATACGACTGGTCCAGTCGCACAATTGAACATACGACTGGTCCAGTCGCACAATTGAACATACGACTGGTCCAGTCGCACAATTGAACATACGATGGTCCAGTCGCACAATTGAACATACGACTGGTCCAGTCGCACAATTGAACATACGACTGGTCCAGTCGCATGAATTGCCCATTAGCATGGTCCAGTCGCACGAATAGTCCATTAGCATGGTCCAGTCGTATGAATGGTCCATTCGCATGGTCCAGTCGCATGAGCGCACCTGCACGCTGATTTTCAGATCTGCAGCCGCCAGGGCTGCCCAAAACCCTAATCTGACAAATTTTACATGAACCAAAACAAAAAGATATCATCAGATTCGAAAGGGTGATCCAAACGTGGTTTCAAGTTTGATTTTAACATAGAAACAACACACGTAATAAGATCTGGCAAAACACGAAGAACACGAAGTGGGTTTAACGTCAAGATCTGAAATTTGATCCAGAAATCAAGAGCTCGGGTTACTAGAATGATTGTTAGATCATTCCAGCAGAAACCAGCTTGATACCAATTGTTAGGATCGTGTACTGGACGAATACTAATAGATTTACGCGTGTACCGAATCAAATAGTGTGGAATCCTAATTGATTGGTGATCCAATCGGTGAGAACACATGTAGAATCAATTAAAGATTGAATCTAAATGTTAGAACGATTAGCAATCAATCTACTGCTATCTATAAAGTTGGAATAGGTTGCTAGAGGTCTCTGGACGGCTAGGGTATGTGTAGGAATCGAAATATTCAAAGTGTATCGTTTTTCCACGAATTAAGTGGTATTTATAGGTTAGGGTTTATCAATCGTGCGAATGGACCATTAGCATGGTTCAGTCATGTGATTGAGTCATGCGGTTGATCCATTCGCACGACTGAGTGTCCAGTCGTGCGACTGAGCCAATCTCATGTTACAATCATACGACTGATCCAGTCTTTTGGTTCATTCGTACGACTTCTTCATTAGCATGAAGTTGTTCATGCGTATGGTCCCTTAGCATGGGCAAATTGCATAAGAACGTCATATGATTAAGTTTGAATATGTTTCACAATCATATTTGACATTGATCTATTCAAACAACCACAAACCTATATAATTAGTTCAATAAGCGTTAACCTACTAATCAATGAAATAATAAACACTACAAGCACAACCACACATTGTATTTTAAGTACCCATTCAATTACATATGTGTAAGATAATAAAGATATATTACATTAAGTTCAGAAACAAGGGACACATGTATCTACAGAAAACCAAGTGTTTAGTGACATATATTGATCCTGCAATTGGTATCAGAGCTTTTTAGACTCTCGATTATGTGAACTTACCATCCAAATCAACTTGTTTTCACTCCTTCCTTCACCACAATCTAAAATGGTCCTTATTTAGAAATCTGAAGTTGTAAGACGCCGTTCCTGGGCACCTCATAGTTGGTCATTCATTGCACATAAAACATTGTAAAACGTACATTTATTTTGCGGTGGAATTTAAAGCTTTCGTTAATAACTAAAAACATGTCATTCATTCATTTACAACATTTGTTTTCATCTCAAAATACAAAGGCATGTCAAAATACGGATGCCAGCCTCAAAATGCTCCCAGTAGCTTATGCATCCATGCCTGCAACTCTTAGCATCAACAAATACCTGCCAACTATCATGCATACATAAGTCAGCGATGCTGAGCGAGTTTTAGTTTTATAACAAAACATAATTTTCTTTCGTTAAAACCATTCTTTAACTTTCTTTCAAAATCATACTATACTTTACATTCTTTCGTGATCATACATCATGCGTAACATGGATAATAACGTTATTATCTTCATCATTACGCTCATTAACTTTCGTTCATTACTCTTCATTACTCGAATCTTGTCTCATGCAATATCCCCGACTCATATTCGAAAGCTGATGCTGTGCCGGGGCCTGTACACAAACCCCCGACTCATGTCCAAAAACTGACACATCATTGAGATACGCGACAAAGATCCCATACAAGTCAATCACAAGGATTGAACTCTATCCGAGTCTGTTGCAATGCCAGGTTGCTCACCTCATTATCTCGTCTCATGCAATGCTCCCGACTCATGTTCGAAGACTGATACTGTGCCGGGGCCTGATAAATAAACCCTCGACTCATGTTCGAGGACTGACACAGTACCGGAGTATGCGACAAAGACCTCTATCGAGTCTGTTGCGACATAGAGTCGCTCACCTCATAGGCAATCTCAATGATTGCACGCTATCCGAGTCTGTTGCAACAACAGGGTTGCTCACCTTATACATATGCTTAGCTCTATGCTACACCCCCGAAGTTATGCGTAACTCGGGTAACCATCATATATTTCACCCCTAACATTATGGGTAACTACACCCCTATCGAAATGGGTACTTCACCCCCATCAACATGGGTGCATCACCCCCATCGAAATGGGTACATAACCCCCATCGAAATGGGTACATCACCCCCATCAACATTGGTATACACCGAAGGTCAGCCACAAAGACCGGAACCCTTGCGTGCACGTAGCTACTAGGACTGGCATCCCTTTCCTTTTAGTCCTAATCTCAGTTTAAGTTAAGGTTTATTTGGAAAATTTACCCATTTCACTTAAACTTTGGCTCTGATACCAACTTGTAAGGCCCCATTCCTAGGCACCTCACAATTGGTCATTCATTACACATAAAACATTATAAAACGTACATTTATTTTGTGGCGGAATTTAAAACTTTGGCTAATAACTAAAAAGATGTCATTTCATTCATTTACAACATTTGTTTTCATCTCAAAATAGAAAGACATGTCAAAATACGGATGCCAGCCTCAAAATGCTCCCAGTAGCTTATGCATCCATGCCTGCAACTCCTTAGCATCAACAAATACCTGCCAACTATCATGCATACATAAGTCAGCGATGCTGAGCGAGTTTTAGTTTTATAACAAAACATAATTTTCTTTCGTTAAAACCATTCTTTAACTTTCTTTCAAAATCATACTATACTTTACATTCTTTCGTGATCATACATCATGCGTACACATGGATAATAACGTTATTATCTTCATCATTACGCTCATTAACTTTCGTTCATTACTCTTCATTACTCGAATCTTGTCTCATGCAATATCCCCGACTCATATTCGAAAGCTGATGCTGTGCCGGGGCCTGTACACAAACCCCCGACTCATGTCCAAAAACTGACACATCATTGAGATACGCGACAAAGATCCCATACAAGTCAATCACAAGGATTGAACTCTATCCGAGTCTGTTGCAATGCCAGGTTGCTCACCTCATTATCTCGTCTCATGCAATGCTCCCGACTCATGTTCGAAGACTGATACTGTGCGGGGCCTGATAAATAAACCCTCGACTCATGTTCGAGGACTGACACAGTACCGGAGTATGCGACAAAGACCTCTATCGAGTCTGTTGCGACATAGAGTCGCTCACCTCATAGGCAATCTCAATGATTGCACGCTATCCGAGTCTGTTGCAACAACAGGGTTGCTCACCTTATACATATGCTTAGCTCTATGCTACACCCCCGAAGTTATGCGTAACTCGGGTAACCATCATATATTTCACCCCTAACATTATGGGTAACTACACCCCTATCGAAATGGGTACTTCACCCCCATCAACATGGGTGCATCACCCCCATCGAAATGGGTACATAACCCCCATCGAAATGGGTACATCACCCCCATCAACATTGGTACTACACCGAAGGTCAGCCACAAAGACCGGAACCCTTGCGTGCACGTAGCTACTAGGACTGGCATCCCTTTCCTTTTAGTCCTAATCTCAGTTTAAGTTAAGGTTTATTTGGAAAATTTACCCATTTCACTTAAACTTTGGCTCTGATACCAACTTGTAAGGCCCCATTCCTAGGCACCTCACATTGGTCATTCATTACACATAAAACATTATAAAACGTACATTTATTTTGTGGCGGAATTTAAAACTTTGGCTAATAACTAAAAAGATGTCATTTCATTCATTTACAACATTTGTTTTCATCTCAAAATAGAAAGACATGTCAAAATACGGATGCTAGCCTCAAAATGCTCCCAGTAGCTTATGCATCCATGCCTATAACTCCTCAGCATCAACAAATACCCGCCAACTATCATGCATACAAAAGTCAATGATGCTGAGCGAGATCTAGTTTTATAATAAACATACTTTTCTTTCGTTAAAACCGTTCTTTTACTTTCTTTCAAAATCATACTATACTTTACATTCGTTCATGATCATACATCATACGTACACATAGATAATAACGTTATTATCTTCATCATTATGTTCGTTGACTTTCGTTCATTACTCTTCATTATTCAAATCGTGTCTCATGCAATATCCCCAACTCATGCTCGAAAGTTGATGCTGTGCCGGGGCCTGTACACAAACCCCCGACTTATGTCCGAAGACTGACACAGCACCAGGATACGTGAAAAAGATCCCATATGAGTCAATCACAGGGATTGAACTCTATCAGAGTTGTTGCAACGCCAGGTCGCTCACCTCATTATCTCATCTCATGCAATACTCCCGACTCATGTCCGAAGACAATACTATGTCGGGGCCTGAACGTGAAAAAGATCCCATATGAGTCAATCACAGGGATTGAACTCTATCAGAGTTGTTGCAACGCCAGGTCGCTCACCTCATTATCTCATCTCATGCAATACTCCCGACTCATGTCCGAAGACAGATACTATGTCGGGGCCTGATAAACAAACCCCCGACTCGTGTTCGAAGACTGACACAGTACCGGAGTACGCGACAAAGACCTGTATCAAGTCTGTTGCGACATAGAGTCACTCACCTCATAGGCAATCTCAGTGATTGAATGCTATCCGAGTCTGTTGCAACAACAGGGTTGCTCACCTCATACTTTGCTTAGCTTTATGCTACACCCCCGAAGTTATGCGTAACTCGGGTAACCATCATATATTCACCCCCAACATTATGGGTAACTACACCCCCATCGAAATGGGTACATCACCCCCATCAGCATGGGTACATCACCCCCATCAACATGGGTACATCACCCCCATTGAAAAGGGTACATCACCCCTATTGAAATGGGTACATCACCCCCATCAACATGGGTACTACACTGAAGGTCAACCATAATGACTGGAACCCTTCCGTGCACACTTTAAGATTAGTTGAACCTCATGTGGTTGAGCTTAAGGCATTTAGAGCCATGCAGTTCATACACTTCACTTGCAAGCCTCTCACGTTTTCATTAATACGTGAATGCATTCATTCATTACGTTCCTCTTTTATTATTTTCCACTTTACGTTACATAATACTTTCATTACATTCATTAACGTTCAACGCAAAGCCAAGGGAAGACATACATACATAATAAGAAACATATCATAATTATAAACATACACCATCACCATACAAGCATCATAATGCATACATAACACACATAATTCCATCACATCACCATGCACATAACAAGCATAGGCCATCACATCATAACTAGGCCTATCTCCTTATATTACCCCTTCAAACCACTTAGAAAACCCTAAGTCCAAATTAGGCGCATGAGACATTCTAGGCGCATGAGCATAAAATTTCTAAGTGTAAAATAGTCTGTGCGCATGGGCACTATTTAGGCGCATAGCCCACCCTTGGGCACATGGCCCACCCTTGGGCGCATGGCCAACACTTAGGCGTATGGCCAACATGCTGGGTGCATGGACCACTGTTTAGGCGCATCAGAACCTTCTGAGATTTTCTATGCTACCAACATCACCCGATTATCATTCTATCACTACCCAAGCACAGATCTAACATACCAGGGGCACCTAAACATGCTAATCATCTACACTAGCCCATAATCATACTCTAAAACATGCATACATACATCATTTTTGAACATAAGGCTGTAGACCCATGGTTACTTTCAAAATGTTTACTTAGTATGCATAATAGCCCTAAAAGCGTTAAAAATCAGTAAAGGGGGTTCTAGAAACTCACCATGACCAGCCTTTGAGCAACACACTTCTAGTTTGAGACCCACCTTCGATTCAGCTCTTGAATTCTGAAACAAACACTGAACACCGAGAAGTTCGGTCAAGAACTCGAAACAGAGCTAAAACCAAGCTCAGATAAGAGAAGACTCACCTTTGCAGCTTCTTCTTCCACTTTCTCTCTCTAGAACCGGCGCTCTCTCTCTCTTCTTTCTTCCTTTTTCTGCCGAATGAAGAAGATGAAGAAGAAATGGGCGACCATTCCCCTTTAAACCTTAAAATAATAAGGTTTTGCACTTTGTACACTTTATCCCCCTCCACTTGTGCTCATTATCTCTTCTTTCTATTTACTTTTCTTTTCTTTTCGTTTAAATAGAAATTCGAGGTGTTACAGAAGTTGAGATTGGCGTGATAACTAAAGCACCTATCATCACCCTAAAAACTTTAGACAGTGGAGTAGATGCATAGAAGGTTTCATCAGATACCTTGATGGTAAATGAGGTTGTCTATCGTCAATGGTCCTTACAAGCCAAGGTTGCTGCATTGGCCACAGAGATACATGAAGTGATACATTCCACAGATACATTGGCCAAGTGAGAAGATTGTAGATGAAGTGATCTCACTGGTCCTTGTAGTATCACCCTGGAAATCCTAGATGACTTCAAGAAAGCCTATAAAGCTAACCTGACCCCACAAAAGATGCTGGAAAATAAAATGGTGAAAAAGGGGTTAGTATATAAGAGGCTTGAGGAAGTCAGAAAGAATGAGCCCAGTTGTTCTTAGAGGGTAATCACCCAGATGAATTTCTTATAGAGTAATATCAACTATGGAACTCAAGAATGGGAAACAGGTCAAATACCTATCTGAATATTATGGGCCAGAATCACATTTTTGAAGGAGGAGCTGAAGAGCTTACCATGGAGGAACAAATAACCTTCCTTGAGGCCTATACAAGGTAGTCATACAGACTCATTGTTAGGAAGTAGATCTCATGGATGGGGGTAACAGCTCTGTGTCCGTTCCCAAAGATAGAGTTCCCATTCATCCTTTGCCAAACAGATCATTGAGACTTCTTCCCAGGCCTGCTTACATGGGTCACTTCTGAGCTGATCTAGAAGACAAAAAGACCAAATCTTTCTGCCATAATAAGTGGGACATCTATAATAAATTTAGAGGTTTTGGCTGCATTGGTTCAGGGGGAGTTTGTTGGACCAAAAGAACCAATGAGCCTGATCAGAAAAACTCTAAGTCCACGGACATCACAACAACTGCTGAAGACTTGATCAGTGTTTGACAAAGTCCGAAGACTTAACAGCTGAAGACTAAAGTATGAAGAAAACATCAACAGCTGAAGACCAAAGTCTGAAGATCAACAGCTAAAGAAAAGTACTGAAGACTTCAACAGCTGAAGACTAAAGTACTGAAGACTTCAACAGCTGAAGACCAAAGTCTGAAGATCAAAAGCTGAAGAACTAAAGTACTGAAGATCAACAGCTGAAGTACAAAGACTGAAGACATCAGCTGATGACAACAGCTGAAGTTCAAGTACAAGTACTAAAGCCTTAGAGTTTGTTACAACACTGAAAGAGAAGGATTCTTCAGTTGTTGTGATGGTTTCCTTTCAGTAGTTTCTTTTATGTTTTCAGTATTTGTTAAAACGACTGAAGAGCATGTTCTTCAGTCGTTGTAGTTTCAGTAGTTTCTTTCAGTAGTTGTAGTGATAGTTAACACTTAGTATTTTGTAAGAAGATGTCAGCTGTTTTGACATCTTCAGTAGTTGTGTTAACTTTCAGTAGTTTGAATAATTCTGTTAGATGTCACTCAAATGACATCAGCAGACGTCAATCTCCTATAAAGGAATGTTCCACCACGACATTCTTATAAAGGGATGATGACCTGATTATAAGTGTGACATTCTACCACCACGAAAGCGCGTATGATAATATGTGATTTGCTGAATCTTTCTATAATCGTTTGCTCTTACTTTGAATATCAACTGTTTTCTTGTGAATTGTCTAATTCATTGTTTGATTTCTGCTGCAATACTCTCTACTCAATCAAACGTAGATCACTAATCCTAATAATTGGTATCAGAGTCGGTTAATCTTGATCTATCTAACAATTGATCATTATAACTGCTAATCGATATCTGCATTTGATTGAATTAGCATATTTGCAAGAATTGGTTATAGTTCGATTGAATTTCTGCTACTTTGTTTTATTGCTTTTTGTTTTCTCGTGGTTCAATTTGGTTTGTTGTGTTCTGTTCTAAATCTGTTAAAACTTAATTGATTTTGGTTGAATCTGAGAATGACTACTCCTTCTAATGACCCTCACAATACCGGTTTTCAACCAAGCCCCGATGCTGGTTAGGACTGAGTATAACAAATGGCAACGAAGAATGCTTCATCACCTGTCTTTAACAGTTCAGGTTGTTGGTCATCGTGGTACATGGTCCACATAACTATGGTGAACAATCCGGAAACCAATCAAATGGGTCCGAAGAAGAAGGAACAATACTCAGATGAAGATCGGAAACTGTTTGAGATTGATGCTAAAGCCCATGGAATCTGGCCATGGCAATGCCTAATGAAATCTATTCAGGGCTTATGCATCATGAAACTGCTCATGACCTCTGGAATGCACTGAAGGAACAATTCGGTGACTGATGATGAGGTCTTAGCAAACAACAGAGAAATCCTTGCCCAACAATATGAAACATTCTCTCATAGGAAGGGTGAGACACTGACTCAACAGTTTGAGCGTGTTTCCAGTTGATCTCTGAGCTAAAAATGGTCAAACATGAATACCTAATAGCCAGATGAACAACAGATTCCTTAGATCACTGCCTGAGAGATGGGACACATACACTATTGTCCTACACTCCAGTGCAAATCTGGATAAACTATCTCTCACCCAACTCATGGAAAATGCTTACATTTGAGAGAGAGATAGAGCAGAAAAGGAAACTGGCATCATCAGGAAAGCTCACTGATGACTTTGTACCAGGGAACACTGCCTTGGTTGGTCATGAGTCAGAATATGCTGCATCTGAAAGTAATTATGATGAGCATATAGATTTCTCTTCAAACAGTTCAGATCATGCATTCGTTGGTGTTGATAGTCACTCAGGCTGTAATAGTGACAATTTATGTTTATCATGGATGATTTGAAAGGAATAGCTGATGATGATCTAGAAGAGATGGATATTCTGAGCCAAATGGCTTGATTAATATAGATCTCAGAAGTTCTACAAGAGGACTGGCAGGAAATTTCCAGGACTCTCTGGCAAAAACCAAATTGGTTTTGACAAGAGTAAGTTGAGGAGTCACAAATGCCAAAGGCTTGGACACTTTGCAAGA
Organism: Flaveria trinervia; assembly: GCA_025506515.1. Taxonomy (NCBI): domain Eukaryota; kingdom Viridiplantae; phylum Streptophyta; class Magnoliopsida; order Asterales; family Asteraceae; genus Flaveria; species Flaveria trinervia. Next base: position 21,494 of record JACCIX010001435.1, on the reverse strand, counting down.
GAGTGTAGATCATCTGGATCTAACTCCTCTACACCTTTGTGACTTTTCAAAGCACTAGTCCACAAAACAGGAGGCAACATCTGCTTTCTGGTCATCATTCACAACCTGTTTCGCTGCATATTTTGTCCCTCAGGGTCCAATGTCATATCCGTATCCCTGCTATTACATGCCTCAGCAAAATCCAGTTCAAGTCCTACTGCACAACAACCACAAGCATTACCTGAGCCTCTACCATCAATCACAACCTCATCATAGCTTTTTCACCCTGGTAATGTTGATGGAGCAGTTTACCAGATGATCTCTCTGGTACTGAGCAATTATTTACTGGTGATGGTCAACATGGTGGTGAACATCCTTTTGGGAATCTAGCTCTCATGGCCCTGGAATCTACTAAGGGTTCATGCTCCAATACATCTTCTTCACAGGTAACCCAGGTATCTTTGAGGCTAAGGCCAAGCTTTGTTCTGAATCTTGCATAGATGCATTTGTCTCTATTAGAGAAGCAAATGTAGCTGTAATTAATCAAAATCTAGAGCTTGAGCAAAACATTCCAAAAGAAAAGCTGAATATGAGTCTGTCTTAAGGACAAAGATGATGAGATTTATAAGCTTAAATGCCAATTAATGATGAAAAGGCTAAGCTAGAGGTCATTCTTGAGAACCATAAGGAACTCAAAGAAAAACTTGCAGTTACCCAAGTTGAGTGTGACCGCTGGGTGTCATCCTGCAAGGGATTTGAAATGCTGCTTAGTAAGCAATCTGCTTCGAATGTGAAGTTGGAATTGGTTACAACCATATGCACCTCCAACAGATTTTACTCCAAAACCAATAGTAAAATCTGAAAGTGAAAACAATCTCCAAACCACATATCATGTGCATCATCCACAAGTGATCTCCCAAAATCACAAGATGAAATAAGGGTTGATACCTCAGCAAGTCAATTGGCTGATGGGTTAACTACTAATAAGCACATGAAGCTGAGTAATTCAGATGTTGTCCCTCAAAGTAACTTAAGTACTGAAGGGAAAGTTACAACAACTGAAAAGCATTTCAAATCAGCTGAAATAAATGGATTAACAACTGCTCAATGAACAGCTGAAGAACAACTCTTCAGTTGTTACAGATTCTTCAGTACTTTACGAAATTACTGAAAGGAGGAAAGTACTGAAGAGCACACATTCAGTAGTTTTCACATGAGCAGTTGATCAATCCAAGATGAAGAATAAGCCATGCGAAATATGTGGTAGATTCAATCATCTTTCTGATGAATGTTGGTACAGAAAGGGTTCCAAACTCAACAGAGATAAGCTCATTAAAATCCAGATGGATGAAATGAAAACTGAGTTTGAGACCAAGTTTGTACCGCAATCATTCCATTGTGATAAACCCAAGCCTTCAACCAAATTCAAAAAGAAGGATAAGGTTCATCACAAAACAATGATGGTGCTCCTCATGATAAACATTAGACTAAGTCTGTTAATATTAAGGAGGAAATGGTGGATCACAGGAACTCATCAAACACAAGTACTGATATGTCACAAGAGCTGAAAGCTTTGGCTACAAATCAGACACAACTTGTTATGATGGTTCAACATTTGTTGGGGAGAGTTAACCAACTAGATGCACCTATGATCAAATCACTGAAAAGGCATTCCAAGCCCAAATCCAAGGAATCCATTTCAGTACCATCTCCTTCTTCAGCTGTTAATCATAAGAAACAAGTTATGGTTGCATCTATTGATGAAAATAGACCCAAAACCAAAAAGGTTTGGGTCTCAAAATCTAACTAGTTCTCTTTTATGCAGGGTTCTTCAACATGCCAAAGGAGCAGCATTGGTATGTGGACAGTGGAGGATCTATGCATATGACTGGGAGCAGTTCTCTTCTTAATGACTACTCTCAAGGAAAGAAGGGATTTGTTTCATTTGGAAATGATGCAGAGGTTACATCATTGGGAAAGGATATGTGTCTAATGGACAAATCCGATTTGATAATGTCAACCATGTGGAGAATCTCAAGTATAATCTGCTGAGTGTCAGTCAGATGTGTGATAAAGGGCATGTTGCACTTTTCACAAGCCAGAACTGCAGGTCTATCTTCCCAAGTTCTGAGGCTGATTGACAAGGTAATGGATGAATATACTCTCCTGAAGGCCAACAGGATCGGAAGAGTGTATGCCTTGGATTTGTCAAAGAAGATTGATTTGAAGGGCATCCATGCCTGTTCTCCAAAGCCTCTCTTCAGGAATCTAAACTATGGCAAAGAAGGCTGGGTCATGTCAATCTTAGAAACATGAATCAGCTGATCCATAATCGTTTAGTGAGAGGTTTATCAATAAAGGAGTTCCACTGTGATGAAGCCTGCACTACTTGTTTGAAAGGAAAACATCACAAAGTCTCATTCCCTCCTATTGAAGAACCTAAGTCCACTGCCTGCTTGCAGTTACTACACATGGATCTATTTGGTCCTGTGAGAGTGATGAGCATGGCAAAGAAGAAATACTGTCGGTAATTGTGGATGATTACTCCAGATTCGTATGGACTTTCTTTCTACATTCAAAGGATGAGGTTGCTCAGAAGATTACAAACTTTGTGCTGTATGTTAAGAAGCAATATTCCTATCAGTCAAGTGTATAAGGAGTGACAATGGTACTGAATTCAGAACCATACACTTGATGATTTTTATCTTTCAAAAGGAATCAAAAGGCAGCTTAGCATCCCAAGAACTCCAGAACAAAATGGAGTAGTGGAGAGAGAAGAACAGGACTTTAATTGAAGCTGCAAGGTCCATGTTGGCTGACTCTGGTTTGCCTTTGACTTTTGGGCTGAAGTTGTCAATACAGCTTGCTATGTGCAGAATAGAGTGTAGTAAATCAGAGGTTGATGAAGACTCCATATGAAGCTCTACATCATTTGGCTCCTTTGATTTCATTCTTCAGAGCCTTTGGATGTCCTTGTTTCATTCTCAACACAAAGGGTCAACTCCACAAATTTGATCCTAAGGTGGAGGGTAGGTATTTGTAGGTTATTCCTCCACTTGAAAGGCTTACAGAGTCTTCAATTGCAGAACAAAGATAGTTGAAGAAACCTTGCATGTGAAATTCAATGAATCTCCTAAGGATAAAATTCCACAAAACCCTGTGGAGTTGTTTGATCTGGACATACTGCAATATGCTCCTTATCAAACTCCAGGTTGTAGATCATGTGGATAAATCATCTTCTGCAGCAAGTCTTCCACTGGTGGTACTGAAGATGATGATGATATCAGTACTCACCTTTTCAAGTTCAGTGACCAACTGCCTGAGTCTGCTAAACTTGATGTTCCTGTACCTTCAGTAGCTCCATCCACAACAAATGCTGATGAGATTTCTGATCCCTCTACATCGTGTGATTTGCCATCTAATACTTGGTTTCAAGAATCTGAATCAACATTCTGCTGATGAACCGGCTACAAACACTTGCACTGATCTTATTGTACACCAAGAGCTGAAGAATCACCCCATGTCTCAAATCATTGGTGGTATCAATGCTGGCGTCTCAGCCATAAGTCAACTGTCTAACTGTGCTTCTATGCTCTCTTCATCAGTCAGCAAGAGCCAAAGAACTATCATGTTGCCTTGAGAGACATGGATGGGTGGAAGCCATGCAGCTTGAGCTACTTCAGTTCAAGAAACAGCAAGTGTGGGAACTGGTTCCTCTACCCCCAGGTAAGTGTGCAATAGGCACTAAATGGGTGTTAGGAACAAAAAGATGAAAATGGGCTTATTGTTAAGAACAATGCCAGACTGGTTGTTCAGGAGTTTTCACAAGAAGAAGGTATTGATTATGATGAGACCTTTGCCCCTGTAGCCAGACTAGAGGCAATTAGATTGTTCTTGCCTATGCTGCATTTCACAATTTTAAAGTTTTTCAAATGGATGTTAAAAGTGCATTTTTATATGGTAAAATAAAAGAAGAAGTTTATGTGTGTCAACCACCAGGTTTTGAGGATAATAAACATCCAGATTGGGTATACAAGCTTGATAAGGCTCTTTATGGGTTGAAACAAGCTCCTAGAGCCTGGTATGAGACATTATCAAATTTTCTTCTTAAAATAATTTCACTAGAGGCTCCATAGATAAAACCTTATTCATTAAGAAGGTGGATCAGCATAAGCTACTTGTTCAAATTTATGTTGATGATATTATTTTTGCATCCTCTGATCCCCAGTTGTGTGATGACTTTACCAATTTAATGCATAAGAAGTTTGAAATGAGTGCAATAGGAGAATTACAGTTCTTTCTAGGATTGCAATCAAACAAAAGGCTGATGGGACTTTTATTCATAGTAAAATATAAAAAGATCTTTTGAATAAGTTTGATTTACAAAATTGTAAGCCCTGTTCTACTCCCATGTGCAACACCACACAACTGGATGCAGATCAGAAAGGTAAGTATTGATAAAAGACTGTACAAAGTATGATTGGGTCCTTGATGTACTTAACAGCTTTAGACCAGATATCATGTTTGCAACGTGTGTTTGTGCTAGATTTCAGGCTGTTCCTAAAGAGTCTCACTTGATTGCAGTCAAAAGGATCTTTAGATATCTGCAAGGTACACAATCTCTAGGTTTATGGTATTCCACTGGACACTCTTGCAAATTGGTTGCTTTTTCTGATAGTGACTATGCAGGGTGTAAGTAACCAGAAAGTCAACTTCTGGTGGATGTCAATTCCTAGGCAACTGTTTGATTTCTTGGCAGAGTAAGAAACAAACATCTGTTGCTACATCCACTGCTGAAGCAGAGTACATTGCTGCTGCAAGCTGTACTTCTCAGGTACTCTGGCTTCAAAACCAACTTTTGGATTATGGCATTACAGAGACTAAGACTCCATATTAATGGACACTGCTTCAGCTCTTTGCATTGTCAAGAATCATGTCCACACTCTAGGACCAAACATATAGAGATCAGACATCATTTATTAGGGACTGTTTTGAAAAAGGTCTGATTGATCCAGTTTGTGCCTAGTGCTGATGAGCTTGCAGACATTTTTACTAAGCCTTTGGATAGTTCGACTTTCCAAAACCTAGTGTTAAGGCTTGGTATGCTGCAGCTAGAATAAGTGATAACTACTGATGATCTCAGTAAATAAATACTGATGACCATTTGTAACCATATCACAAATAAGTACTGATTCTGTTACAAGAACTGATACGGTCATAACTACTGATATAAGTACAAAAAGATAAGTACTGATGTTCTATGAAACAACTAAAAAACAGCCAAAAGACTGATGAGTAAGTGTTGAGGACAGTATGAAAAGCTGAAAGCTATGAATTGACGAAAATACTGATGAGAATTTCCCTTTAGTTGTTTCTAAAACTGCTGCTTCATCTTAAACAACTGATGACAAAACTATGTCTTCAGTAGTTTCACAACTACTAATGACTAACACCACGTCGTCAGCTGTTTACAACAACTGATGACAAAACCATGTCTTCAGTAGTTTCATAACTACTGATGACTAACACCACGTTATCAGTGTTTCAACATCTGAAGCCAAAACATGGTCTTCAGTAGTTTTATAACTACTGATGCCTAAAACCAAGACTTTAGTGTTTCAACCTCTGAAGGTTAATACCACGTCATCAGTCGCTTAAAACTACTAAGACTCATACCAAACCTTTCAGTTGCTTTATAAACCATACCCTATACATACCTTGTCTTACAGAGCTTCATCATCTCAAACCTAATGTTCAAACACTCAGAATTCTCTCATATCAATGGCGAACATGAAGCTTAAACCACGACACATCTGTGTTGCTTACCTTACCAAATCACCCTTCTGGACAAAGTTTGATAATGCCATTGATCTAATGATCAACTCTCCATACAAAACGGCTTTCCTTCTAAATCCTACCATTCATGCCGAATCCCTCCATCAGTTCTGGACGAACGTCACCTCATCACTGGGGAGAATGACACCGAATCTCTCCAGTCGTTCGTCAACAATCGTCAGGTGGTCATCACTCCAGAAATCCTTCGCCAAAACCTACAACTGGATGATGCCACTTTCCCCACTGGGTATCCAAAGGCACCACTGATCTATCATTTGCCAACATGGATACCAGGGTAACCTTAGTGCCTCTACCATCCTGAAGAAGCATTTCCATGATGCGGAACGACTAATTTTTCATATGGTGAATGTATGCTTGGCTCCTAAGACTTCTTCTTGGGATCAAATGTCGATAAGGTGGCAGCAGGTTTATTCTCTATCCTTGACCAACAAATCTTAAATTTTTCTGAAATATTATTTCTTGAACTCAAGGATATGGCCTCCAAGCCTATAGCTAACCCATGGATATTGTATCCTCGGTTCCTAATGGCCATTATAGTAAACCAGCTGAAAGCTGAGGGACTTGTTGGCCTTGGAGTCCCTGCCACGGCATATTGCCTGAAGTATACTCCAGACACAACTCAGACCAGTCACTCAAACTGGCTGCCAAACTGCGAAAACCCACACAGCTGGAACCCACAGCCACCACCTCCAAATCCATTGTCCCCACCAAACCCAAACACAAGAAAGCCAAAAAGGCTACTCAGGGAAATGAGTCCCCTGAGGATGCCCCTGCAACACAAACGCAGGTTATATCTACTGGTTATAACCCCCAGTAGATACACGTACTCACTCACCCTCAACCGCTCAGGTTTCCTCTCAACAGGAGCCTGTAGCAAACCACCTCTGGGGCACCTATACATCTGGAACCTTCCTCACTTGAGGAGGTTGCCATTGAAACACACCACTTCCACGGGTGCGTACTGCCTTCACACCCTCTCCCACTGCAACCGCCCCCCAAAGTCCTACCATAATAATTGCCAAAGTGCTGAATCAGTTGCATTCCTCACCTCCTCCCCACATACCAATCAAAACTGGGATGGCCTCAACCATTGAGGGGGAGGACCAAAGTGCTTCTGACACCCCACAGCACAGGGGTTACCATATTCAATCTCCAGGTTTAGAAACGAAGATTCGAATTTCTGGTGAGGCTGCCACTTCTCCTGCTTCAGCAAATGATCAGGATGAATCTGGTACTATCCATAAGACCTCACCACAGGCAACTGTCGATGAAGGACATGGTCCTGAGTCAGGAAGTCCCCAGTACCATGACCAAGGGGCACATGCTACTACTGATCTACACTCAGAGCATGTTCATCCTGATTCTATCAGGAGGTCAGGTGATTCAGTAAACACTGATGATGACCTGGGCTTCTTCTATGATGTTTTAGCCCAAAACACCATCCTCGAGGATGAGGTGAGCAGACTCAAAGAGCTGCTTGCCAAATTTCTCAGGATCAAAGACCATCTACTCTTCCAAACCCACAGATGGCACCTTCCTCTGAAGGTCTCGATACACAGAGCCACTCCAAAACACACAGCCCCTGCCTCTGCTTCTGGTATTGTTTCTCAGGGACAGAACCCCCCTGAGCAAATAGCTGCTATCTTTCAACATTCCTTACCTCTCATCACATCAACTATCACTGATATGGTGCTTAAAACCCTGATGAGAGGCTTCCCTCAGTTATTCAACTTGATAGAGGATGCTGTGAGCAAAAGGCTTTCTGAGAATCAACCCCTTGCAACCAATGCAACCAAAAGGGGGAGATTCAGTCATGAAAGCAAAAAGAAAGAAGATTGCAAATAGGAAAGAAACTGAGAAGGAGAAGGTGAAGGATGCTGACATGGAGAAAGTGACTGAAAGTACTAAAGACTTTCATGTCACATACAAGAAAAGGAAGAATGAAAAGGAGACTGACTTGAGACATGGTGAAGAAGGTTGATGCCGAACATAGCTGGTCAATGGATAACATCATTGATCAGTTGTTTAGGCAAGGACACGACACTGAAAACTTGACTCAGAAATCAGAAGACTAGAGATTGAAGAAATCCAAGCTAGATGGGCAAGTTATGATGTGTTGGAAAGGGAAAGGCTAGAAATCATGATCAGGTTCATAGCGAAGTATCTTGGTAGATCATTGATTGAAATCAAGGCATGGTCCAGGGACAGCATCTTGGCAATAACCACCAAGATCTGTTCGTCTGAAGTATACACAAAAGGATTGGTTATTGAAGCCTTAAACGAAGCTGGTGCTGGGAGCAGGACTGAACTAGTCAAGCAATCTAAAGCCGAACTCACATCCAAAATGCTAGAACACCTGTCAAAATTCCCAGACCAAAACCCACTAAAACAATACCTTTACCCCAAAAACCACATAACCACAACCCACCAAACCAACTCCTTACCCTCAAAACCAATAGCCGATGATGTACCCCAGAAGAGGAAGAGAAGGGTACTGAGGCTAGAAGAAGAAAAAGAAGATAATGATGAAGATGAAGATAGGCTGCCAATCTCAGCTATTATACAATTGCCTAAGGCCACAAGTCACCTCCCAACAATTACTCCTGAAACTCAAAGACAAATTGTGAAAGTGAAGCTAGAAGAAGAAGAGCTTCATAAACAACATGATGAGGAATTGTTGAGCAGAGTTGACAAAGCATATGCTGCCACATCTTCAATCATCAACATGAAGAAGCACGCTCTCAGGTTATACACTCTTAAACATACATTTCAATATCAAAAGGAGAGAGTGAGGATTTGGCCTGATCTCAGGGTGTCTCATAGGATTCATAAGAAAAACATTCCACAGAGATACATTGGCCAAGTGAAGAAGATTGTAGATGAAGTGATCTCACTGGTCTTTGTAGTATCACCCTGGGAAATCCTAGATGACTTCAAGAAAGCCTATAAAGCTAACCTGACCCCACAAAAGATGCTGGAAAATAAAATGGTGAAAAAGGGGTTAGTATATAAGAGGCTTGAGGAAGTCAGAAAGAATGAGCTCCAGTTGTTCTTTGAGCAACACACTTCTAGTTTGAGACCCACCTTCGATTCAGCTCTTGAATTCTGAAAACAAATACTAAACACCGAGAAGTTCGGTCAAGAACTCGAAACCGAGCTAAAACCACTCTATAAGAGAAGACTCACCTTCGCAGCTTCTTCTTCCACTTTCTCTCTCTAGAACCGCGCTCTCTCTCTCTTCTTTCTTCCTTTCTACCGAATAAGAAGATGAAAAGAAATGGCGACCATTCCCCTTTAAACCTAAAATAATAGGTTTTGCACTTTGTACATTTATCCCCCTCCACTTGTGCTCATTATCTCTTCTTTCTATTTACTTTTCTTTTCATTCGTTTAAATAGAAATTCGAGGTGTTACAGAAGTTGAGATTGGCATGATAACTAAAGCACCTATCATCACCCCTAAAACTTTAGACAGTGGAGTAGATGCATAGAAGGTTTCATCAGATACCTGATGGTAAATGAGTTTGTCTATCGTCAATGGTCCTTACAAGCCCAAGGTTGCTGCATTGGCCACAGATACATGAAGTGATACATTCCACAGAGATACATTGGCCAGTGAAGAAGATTGTAGATGAAGTGATCTCACTGGTCCTTGTAGTATCACCCTGGAAATCCTAGATGACTTCAAGAAAGCCTATAAAGCTAACCTGACCCCACAAAAGATGCTGGAAAATAAAATGTGAAAAAGGGGTTAGTATATAAGAGGCTTGAGGAGTCAGAAAGAATGAGCTCAGTTGTTCTTAGAGGGTAATCACCCAGATGAATTTGCTTATAGAGTAATATCAACTATGGAACTCAAAAATGGGAAACAGGTCAAATACCTATCTGATATTATGGGCCGAAATCACTTTTTGAAGGAGGAGCTGAAGAGCTTACCATGGAGGAACAGATAACCTTCCTTGAGGCCTAACAAGGGAGTCATACAGACTCATTGTTGGGAAGTAGATCTCATGGATGGGAACAGCTCTGTGTCCAGTTCCCCAAGATAGAGTTCCCATTCATCCTTTGCCAAACAGATCATTGAGACTTCTTCCCGGCCTGTGCTTACATGGGTCCTTCTGAGCTGATCTAGAAGACAAAAAGACCAAATCTTTCTGCCATAATAAGTGGGACATCTTTAATAAATTTAGGGTTTTGGCTGCATTGGTTCAGGGGGAGTTTGTTGGACCAAAAGAACCAATGAGCCTGATCAGAAAAACCTCTAAGTCCCACGGACATCACACAACTGCTGAAGACTTGATCAGTGTTTGACAAAGTCTGAAGACTTTAACAGCTGAAGACTAAAGTACTGAAGACTTCAATAGCTGAAGACCAAAGTCTGAAGATCAATAGCTGAAGACTAAAGTACTGAAGACTTCAACAGCTGAAGACTAAAGTACTGAAGACTTCAACAGCTGAAGACCAAAGTCTGAAGATCAACAGCTGAAGACTAAAGTACTGAAGATCAACAGCTGAAGTACAAAGACTGAAGACATCAGCTGATGACAACAGCTGAAGTTCAAGTACAAGTACTGAAGCCTTCAGAGTTTGTTACAACAACTGAAGAAGCATTCTTCAGTTGTTGTGATGGTTTCCTTTCAGTAGTTTTTTTTATGTTTTAGTATTGTAAAACGACTGAAGAGCATGTTCTTCAGTCGTTGTAGTTTCAGTAGTTTCTTTTCAGTAGTTGTAGTGATAGTTAACACTTAGTATTTTGTAAGAAGATGTCAGCTGTTTTGACATCTTCAGTAGTTGTGTTAACTTTCAGTAGTCTGAATAATTCTGTTAGATGTCACTACCAAATGACATCAGCAGACGTGACATCTCCTATATAAGGAATGTTCCACCACGTCACATCTCCTATACTTTGAATATCAACTGTTTTCTTGTGAATTGTCTAATTCATTGTTTGATTTCTGCTTGCAATACTCTCTAATCAATCAAACGTAGATCACTGATCCTAACAAAAGATCGGAAGAAGATGGGCATAGACAACAATGCTATGATGGCTCTTATGACTGCTATACCTAACTCCATCATGGTGGGGTTTGAGTATTGCAAGTCAGTTAAAGAGCTGTTTGATGCACTGTCACAGATGTACTCTAACTCCAATGATTCCAAGAAAGATTCACTCAAGCAACAGTTTAAGAACTTTACCTACATTGCTGGAGTGACCCTCAGCTAGCAATACTTTATGTACGTGGATCTAATAGCTTCCCTTCAGTTTGTGGGAGTTACCATTGACTTGAGATACCTCTTAAGGAAGTTCACAGTGCACTCTTAATGAGTGGACATTATGCTATGTCTTCATCAAAAGGACAGAGAATCTAACTCCCTCACCATGACTGACTAACAAACAACATTCTTGATGGATATCGTGTAGAGATGGAAGCAAGAAGTCCCATCCGATGAGCAGAGCCTCAAGCCTTCCTGCTAAAAACGCTTTGATGGTAGCTGAAGGCTCAGGACCCAACCAACCTCTGCAGTACCTGACTTCCTCTCAGCAGCCATTTTGTTTAACAAGACCCTTCATCATATTCCTAAGACTCCAAGGTCTCAACAGGCTTAGCAAGGTTCTTCCAGGACAGCAGTGCCTTTATCTCAAGAAATAGGCACTCTGGTGATCATCAGTTTTGCTTGATGATCTAGAGTGCTTCAACCCAGATGATATGGAGTACGTGGACATAGTCGTACAAATGGTTCTACTTACCTATCTAGCAAAGAGTTCATCAAGAGAACTGGAAGGGAGTTCCCTCCAAACCCAGCTAGCAGCAAGTTCGGGTTTGAAAAAACCAAGGCAAAGTGTTACAACTACTATACCAACTTGGTCATTTTGCTTGGGAATGCATGGCTCCCAAGTCAAATCCAGGAACCTCTCATGCCTTCTCACAAGCCTCTACACCTAAAGCCCCTAGGAAGTCAACTGAAACAACAACTATAGCTCAAGAAGTTGACTACAGATTTATGGTACACGATGTGACTTCTGCTCAAGCACTCATGGCTGGAACAGATGTCAACAAGGTACATGAACATCGCTACACTCCAGCTTATATTTCTAAGGTAAAGTTATATCAAAACTACAATATGGAGATTAAAATTGATATTGAGTCTTTAAATATTTTAAAATCTGACTTTAAAAGCTGAATCTGACTATCAAAGAAAAGTTGAAGAGTTAGAGAAAACTTTGTCTCTTTTGAAGCATGAACACACAAACTACAAGACTCAAATAAAGGATTTAATATCCAAATTATCTGATGCTCAAGCCCAGCTTGTCACAGCTAAGGCTCAAGATAGGAAGCATGCTATCTCAGAGCAAACTTCCAAGCCATCCTTGCATCATCGTCTCACTCAAAACTTTGTTACAAAACAAAGGTAGGTTGGAGACCAATGAAATTGCTCCACCAAACTATTATGAGTTTATTATACAATCAAGATGTGGTACTAAAGAGCAAGTGGTTCTATTTACCGCCCACTTTCTTATGAGTCAAAGAGTGATGCAGGTATGGAGACTATCATAGGGAAGATGTTGGGAGACCCTACACCTCTTACCAGTGATAACCAACCTCTTACCACCAAATCTAGAACAAACCAAGCTAAGGCAGCTAGAAAAATGCCAAGAAAGTGATGAATCAAAGCTAAATATTGACCAAAAGCAAAAGGTGTGTTCATCTCAGCTGGATTCTAAATAGAGGGAAGTTTTGAACTTGGAAAAGTGTGTAATACCAATACACCTATCTAACAAAAGGATTAGAAGGAAAGGGAAAGACTGTTGTTGAAAACAAGAAGACCAAGAAACAACAGCTTCTCATTCGTAGAAGATTAATATTGCATGCATAATGTCTGGTTTACAAAACCACATGGCCAAAGATTGTTATTACAATCCTGCTAGCACACATTATGCAAATAATGTTAAGAAGAGTCAGGGAAGGTTTCTCATTTGGAGCCTAACAAATGGTCCAAGTGATGAAAATGGGAAGCTTGTTTATGAAGCAATGTTGCGTTCGAAAAAAAATCCTTCTTCCGAAGGGAAAATGGCTTCGGAAGCTAAAGATGTGAAGACTCAAAAAGCCAAGAGAGTCCCCTTGAAACCATCCCAGAAGAGGACTTCTTCAGAAGAGAAGGTGGTGAAGGCCTCTACCGAGCAGAAAGAAGCTTCAGAAGAATGCCATGCCGCTCAAGCTTCAACAAGCTCATCCTCTATGATCAACCAAAGGATGGAATGGAAGATCAAAGAAGATGTTGCAATTCAAGCCTCCTCTTCACAAACACTTATTGAACCCCCATGCTTAATTTTGGTTCAATAAAATGCTCATTGGAAGAGCCTAAGACCAACAAGGTTGGGTTTCCAATAAAAACTAACTTTTTCACCTTATGTGCATGGACATCCATATGACAAGAACAATAATGTGTGGATTGTAGATAGTGGATGCTCCAGGCACATGACTGAGAACAGATCTCTCCAACAATTTCAACATTTTGATAGAGGTCCTGTTCAGTTTGGAGGTGAGGCTGTAGGATACATTCTGGCAGAGGGAGTGTATCCAAAGACAAGTTAAAGGTTGACAAAGTAGACTTTTTCAAACAGCTTGAACATAATCTTTTAAATGTTTCTCATTTTTGTGATCAAAAGCACCAAATGCTTTTAACAGAACATGAGTGCATTATCCTCAAACCTGGGATGATCATTCCTTTGGAATTGGTGCTTCTTAGATCTCCCAGGAAAGGGGATATGTACAAGCTGGATATGAACTATGCTTCCCCACTAGGAGAAGTATCATGCTTCTTTCCAAAGCTGATGATGATGAGTCAACACTATGGCAAAAACGAACATGTCAAGTCAATTTTAAAACCATGAATAAGTTTGTTAAAAATAACTTGGTAAATGGTTTTCCTAAAAAGGAATTTTTATGCAAAGATAACTGTGTTGCATGCGTGAAAGTGAAGCAAAACACACGACATCTCATAAATCCAAAGTTGTTAACTCCACTACCACCCCCATTACACTTATTGTATATGGATCTCTTTGGCCTAACAAGTATAATCAGCATTGGAAGGAAATCATATTGCCTTGTGATAGCTGATGATTTTACAAGATTTACATGGGTATTCTTTTTAAGAACTAAGGATGAAACTACTGAAATGTTAAAATATTTTATTATTAAATAGAAAATCAAATTGATCACAAGGTAAAAATAATTAGAGGTGATCAAGGGACTGAGTTCAAGAATCAAGTTCTTGACTCATTCTGTAACTCAAAAAGGATTGCCAGACAATACAGTGCTCTAGAACTCCTCAACAAAATGGTATTGCTGAGAGGAGGGACATGACACTTATTGAGGCTACTCAGACTATGTTGGTTGATTCAAAGCTACCTCTTAATTTTTGGGTGGAGGCAGTCAACACTGCATGTAGGTGTACCATACTTAACACAAAAGACAATTTGGCAAAGTTTGCTAAAATGTCGGATGATGCTATCTTTGTTGGATATTCCTCCAACTCTATTGCTTATAGAGTTTATAACATCAAAAATCAACAATTTGAGGAATCATCCAACATTTTTGTCAATGAGAACACTCCTTGTGTTAGGGGGAATGGCTCTGATTACATTTTTGACTTAGAATTGTTTTCCAACTATTCCAATCCATCTTGTGAGAATGTTTCAGCTAGAACAGGTCCTCAAAATGATCATGATCAACTGTTTGAGTTGTCCAAACCCTGCTCATTGAAGGCCCCATTCCCGGAATGCTCACAGCTGGTCAATCATCGCACATAAAACATACATTTTCATTATCTTAATAAAGCGTTGTAGTGGAATCATTAAAACAAACATTTCATTTCATTATATTAAACGCTTTTGCAAAATAATACAATATTTATTACAAAATATTGTTTGTTCACATTATAAAGCAAAAACATTATACAAAAGAAGGCCATCCAAAATGAGCCAAGTTGCCGCCCCGTGCCATCCTCAGCAACCATTACCTGCCAACTGGAAACACATAAAAGTCAGTATTGCTGAATGAGTTCTAGTTTTAAAATAAAACATACTTACTTTCATTTAAAACCGTTCTTTACTTACGTACATGATCACACATCATACGTACCCATAGATAATATCGTTATTATCTACATCATTCGTTCGTTAACTTTCATTCATTCGTCATACATCATTATCATTCATTTTCATTTACTTTCGTTCATATTCATACATAACTTTCTTACTTTCATTCGTACGTTCATTGTACATTACCCCGAACATTGTGCACGAAGCTGGTTACCGGGCCTAAGGTCTTTCATAGACCTTGAACATTATGCACAAAACTGACTCCAGTATCTAGGGCAAGCACACTCATCACTTATTTTTTCTCTTTCATTCCGGATCAATGCCATATGCTATACCCCAAACATTGTGCACCAAGCTGGTTACTAGGCCTGAGGTCTTTTAATAGACCTCAAACACTATGCATGAAGCTGACTCCAGTACAGAGGCAAGCGGAAAGGACCACATACGTATGGTCAATCACAAAGATTAGACCCCAGGGTGCATCTTTTCGGGGTAGCTAACCCGCATATAGTTGTGCTAACACCCTTCATTGGGTGTGAACGTCCATGCATTGCTTGCAAGACTTTCTTACTTTCATTCATACGTTAATACATGCATTCTTTCATTTCGTTCATCTTTTCATTATCTTCCATTTTATGTTACATAATACTTTCATTTCATTCATAAACATTCAACATAAAGCCATGGGAAAATAACATACATAAACAAGAACATAAACATACATAAACATACAAAACATCGCCATACAAGGCACCATCATACATACATAACATACCGCATACATACCAACATGCATAAGCATTAATCATATCGCACCATCATTCATGCCACATCATACATCCCCCATCACATCATCTATGAGCTCAAAAAGTCAACTTACATAGCCCCAGGGAACCTTCCAAGTTGAAGCCTACATTTTACATTTTCCCCAAAATCAGAAAAAATTTCTAACTCTTTAGGCACATGGGCTTGTTCAGGTGCATGGTCTTCAGGGTGCATGGGGAACACTTAGGCGCATAGGGAACTTTCAGACACATGGGCACTATTGGGGCACATGGGCAACAGTTAGTCAATTCTGGGCAAATCTAGGCGCATGGGCACTATGAAGGCGCATGAGTGCCTAGGCGTATGGGCTGTCTTGGTGCTTGGACACTTGGTCAAATTTAGCCTTTTCCTGGCGCATGGGTATTGTTTAGTCGATTGGGGTTCGGGCACATGGGAACACTTAGGCACTTATTTCAGTTGGGCACATGGGCCATTGTTTAGGCGCTTGGGCAGTCTAAATCTACTTAAACATCATAATTCAATCCCCAATCATCATATAACCTGTTCTAAGGTTAAATCTTACATCCTAAGCCTTAGAAACATAACCACAACATCATCATACACATACATAGCCCAAAATCAAACCCACCATAAACACACGCACAGACACACATACAAGTATAAAACCCAACTTTTATGAAAACATACATACATGCATTTCCAGCCCCAAACCAGTTTAAAATAAGTAAAAAGGAAATCTAGAACTCACCTTAATAGCCTTTGGTTTTGACTTCTTCAAACACGTTTGCAATTGAGTTCAACCGCTTAAAAACCCACCAAATACATATCCGAACACACAAAAGCACACATAAGCATATAACCGAGGCTAAGGCCTGTTAAAACATCTTAAAATTGTGAATTCTTACATTGAATTCAAACTTCTGCTCTTGTTCCTCTTCAAACCCAGAGTTTTCAGTTCTCCTTCACTTTCTCTCTCTAAAAAAACAAATGATATGTGTGAAGAGAGGGTGATGGGCGGCCGTCACCTTTATTCACCACTTTTAAACCTTTGTGTCCTTTTAACACTTTTTACCCCTCAACTTTGGTACAATGGTGCTTCTTTCTTTTTCTTCACTTTATTCTTTCTTTCTTTCTTATCTTTAAGGATATAACCAGGTGTTACAAGTGCACCCCCCTTATTAAGGTTTCATGCCCGAACATGTTATTCCTCAAACAATCGTGGGTAATACTGTCTCATTTCCTCCTCTGTCTCCCACGTGGACTCGGATCCCTTCCTGTGCTTCCACTATACACGCACAAGAGGAACCACTTTATTCCTTAACCTCTTCTCCTTTCGACTAATGATCGCCACTTGTTACTCCACATAATTAAGCTGTTCATCCACCTCATATCCTCCAGTGGTACAATCATATTCTCGTCTGCTAAACACTTTCTCAGATGAGATACGTGGAATATTGGGTGAATTTCACTTAACTGATCTGGTAACTCCAATCTATAGGCCACCTCCCCTACTCAAGCAATGATTCAGAGAGGCCCTATGTTTACCTTGGGCTCAACTTGCCCCGCTTTCTGAACCGGATGATACCTTTCCATGGTGAGACTTTCTACATAACTCAATCACGCACCTGGAACTCAATCGGTCTGCGTCGTTTATCAACATATGACTTTTGCCTATCTTTAGTTGCCTTCATAAAGGATCTGATCCTTTCAAACTTTTCGATCGTAGCCTCAACCACCTCGACGCTCCCTAACTCTTTATGGCCAATATCACCCCAATACACGGGTGTTCTGCATCTCCTACCATATAGCATCTCATAAGGGGGCATACTTCACTTTCGTTTAAAACTATTCTTTACTTTCGTACATGATCATACATCATACGTACACATAGATAATATCATTATTATCTACATCATTGGTTTGTTACCTTTCATTCATTTATCATATGTCATTATCATTCACTTTCATTTACTTCATTCACTTTTATTTACTTTCATTTACTTTCATTTACTTTCATTCACTTTCATACATAACTTTCTTATTTCATTTGTATGGTCATTACTTTCGATGACATGTACATTACCCCGAACATTGTGCATGAAGCTAGTTACTGAGCCTGAGGTCTTTCATAGACCTCGAACATTATGCACGAAGCTAACTCCAGTACCTAGGGCAACTACACTCATCACTTATCTTTTCTCTTTCATTTCAGACCAATGCCATATGCTATACCCTGAAAATTATGCACGAAGCTAGTTACTTGGCCTGAGGTCCTTCATAAACCTCGAACATTGTGCATGAAGCTGACTCCAGTACCTGGGGCAAGTGGTAAGGATCCCATACGTATGGTCAATTACAAATATTAGACCTCAGTGTGCATCCTTCTGAGGTAACTAACCCGCACACAGTTGAGCTAACACCCTTCATTGGGTGTGAACCTCCATACATTGCTTGGAAGACTTTCTTACATTCATTCATACATTAATGCATGCATTCTTTCATTTCGTTCCTCTTTTCATTATCTTCCACTTTACGTTACATATCACTTTCATTTCATTCATAAACATTCAACGAAAAGTGTAAGGCCCCGTTCCCGGGACGCTTACAGCTGGTAAATCATCACACACAAAACATATACTTTACATTTAAACATTCATAAAACATTGCGGCGGAAACATAAAAATAACTTTTCATATCATTACAAATGCTTTTGAAAGTTAATACAAGCGTTCATTTCAACATCATTCGTTCGCATTATAATGCAAAAACATTAACAAAAGAATGCCATTCAAAATGCCAAGTAGCTGGTCCGTGCCATCCTCAGCAATGCTCACCTGGTAACTAGAAAATGCATAAAAGTCAGTGTTGCTGAGTGAGTTCTAGTTTTATAATTAAAACATACTTTTCTTTCATTAAAACCTTTCTTTACATTTATGCGATCATACATCATACATATACACAGATAAAATCATTATTATCTTCGTCATTCGTTCATTCATTACTTTCATTCTTCCATACGTTCTTACTTTCATTCTTTCATTCATTACTTCCAATGACATGTACATTACCGAACATTGTGCACGAAGTGGGTAACTGGGCCTGAGGTCTTTCATAGACCTCGAACATTATGCACAAAGCGGGTAACTGGGCCTAAGGTCTTTCATAGACCTCGAACATTGTGCACGAAGCTGACCCAGTACCTAGGGAAAGTACATTCACCATTTCACTTTTCTCTTTCATTCCGGATCAATACCATACGCTATACCCCGAACATTGTGCATGAAGCGGGTAACTGGGCCTGAGGTCTTTCATAGACCTCGAAGATTGTGCACGAAGCTAACTCTAGTACCTAGAGCAAGCGACAAGGATGCCATTCATATGGTCAATCACAAAGATTAGACCCCAATGTGCATCCTTTGGGGTAGCTAACCCACACACGTTGAGCTAACACCTACATTAGGTGTGCACCTCCATACATTTGCTTGCAAGCCTTCTTACATTCATTCGTTCATTAATGCATGCATTCATTCATCATGTTCCTCTTTTATTATCTTTCACTTTATGTTACATAATACTTTGGTTCATTCATTATCATAACCCATAAAGCCACGGAAAGATAAACATACGTCATAATAAGGAACATAACATTCGGTCATCATCATCATACAGGGCATCATCATACATTCATAACCTACATCATGTATAATCATATAACATCATACATCATCATTATGCTTATGCATCAATACATCATACATGCCCATAATACCATCTATGACCTCAAAAGTCAACCTAGATGAACCTCCGGGAACATCTCAAGTCAAAGCCTACATTACTCCTTTTTCTCCAAAAGGTCAGAATTTTCTAAGTGTTCATCCGCACTAACCTTATTGTTCATACACATTTGATATGCTTCATCCGCATTTGGTTTGCTTCATCCACATTGACATACTTCATCCACATTTCTCATCCGCATTGACTTACTCATCCGCATTTCATATACTTAGTCAAATGCTCATCCGCATTGACCCCATCCGCATTAAGTGTTCATCCGCATTTACTTACTTTGCAGTTAATACTCATCCGCATTAACTGTTCATCCGCATTTCTTCCCAGTACTCATCCACATTTCCCTTTTACTTAGTCCATATTCATCCGCATTTTTCAGACTTAGTCAAATGCTCATCCGCATTGACCTTCATACACATTTGTCATACTTAGTCAATGCTCATCCGCATTGACTTACTCTGCTCATCCGCATTAACCTTTCCATCCGCATTGACCTTTCAACACTTATGCAGATTCTAAAACTTAACATATGAGCCTTAGACATCAGATTTCAATCTCAAATCACCATTCATCATGTTCTAAGCTTACATCATACATCTTAAGTCTTAGAAACATCATCATACATCATCATCATGAACATGATCACACATCATATCATCACCTCATCATACACACATTCAGTCTCCACATAGACTCAGATTCCTTCCTGTGCTTCCACTATACACGCACAAGAGGAACCTTTCTTTCTCAGCCTCTTCTATTTTCGATCAATGATTGCCACTGGTTGCTACACATATTTGTGTTCTTCATCTACTTTGATATCCTCCAGTGGAACAATCATGTCTTCATCAACTAAGCACTTTCTCAGATGAGATACATGGAATGTCGGGTGAATTCCACTTAACTCTTCTCGTAACTCCAGTCTATAGGCCACCTCTCCTACTCGAGCAACGATTCGGAAAGGGCCTATGGATCTCGGGCTCAACTTGCCCTGCTTCGAAAACGAATGATACCCTTCCAGGTGGGACCTTCAACATAACCCGGTCACCCACCTGGAACTGACAGGATCAGCGATCACAAGTTTGATGTATTAGAGTTCAAAGCAGCGGAATAAGAACAGGAATTAGACAAATTGTAGCAAGAAATCGATACTTGTATGCATTAAGAGCACATACGGTTATAGTGAGAGAATATGTTCTGATTCAAGGAATGTTTATAGATATGGAATATTTCTTATCAAATCATTCAAATCATTCAATTATTACAATAGGTTGACACTCCTTATATAGAGTGCAATAACCACTGCTGTTATCACGGAAAGTGACAACTGGCAGATCTATTACAAAAATAACTAAATCTTAACAAACTACTGAAATGTTCACAACTACTGAGAACATATCAGAGTGTTAAGTACAGAATATAAAACTACTGATTAGAAACTACTGAAACTACACGACTGAAGAACAAGCTCTTCAGTCGTTTTAACAAAACTACTGAAACTAGAAATATAAAACTACCGATATCACAACTACTGAAGAAGTACTCTTCAGCTTGTGACAAACTACTGACGCTTCAGTAGTTGATCTTCAGACTTTGACCTTCAGATGTTTCATCAGCTGATGACTTCAGTAGATATCATCAGCTGATGTCTTCAGTCTTTGTCTTCAGACTTTGTACATCAGTTGTTGATCTTCAGCACTTGTAAACTCTTGAGCTGTTGTACTTCAGTACTTTAGTCTTTCAGCTTCAGCACTTGTGTTCTTCAGCTGTTCAGCTTCAGTACTTGCGTTCTTCAGCTGTTCAGCTTCAGTACTTGTGTTCTTCAGCTGTTGTACTTCAGCACTTTAGTTCTCCAGCTGTTGAAGTCTTCAGCACTTGATCTTCAGCTGTTGGAGTCTTCAGCACTTGTCAAACTGCTGATGAGGCTTTCAGCATTGTTGTGATACCATGTGGGACTTAGAGGTTTTTTGATCTTGGCTCAT
>JACCIX010000466.1:0-30410 GCA_025506515.1 Flaveria trinervia | reverse complement strand
GTGGTTTTATTTATCATTTTCAACTCATATCCATGGTCTAGAGCTTAATGAAGGATTTCATGTATCAAAGTCATCATATGGATAGAATTTACTAGATTTGTGAGCCAAGAGTGTTCAAAGATTTTTGTGGAGTGTTGTGGTTGCATTTTGTGCAGAAAGGATGGGTTTTAGAGGTGATTTTTTATTTTCATATTCGGTTATGTTTCTATTTGATGTAGATACTATTGCCCTTAGTGGTTGTTTAGTTTGATTACATTGACCATTACCATCGAATAAGATTAGTTTAGTTTAGGAGGGTGTTTAGAAGGCTTGAAAATCAAAATGGTTGAGTAAATAAGGTTGATACGGTTAGCAAAACCTATCCATGCGATAACTATTAATGTATAACATTTTTATATAACATGTTCCTTTTTCATATATTCTATTAAGCTTTCACAAATACTCTGATGCACAAATCTTTATTCCCCCAATTTCAATTGAAATAATAAGAAATCTTATCTTCTTGGTCGTGCTACCTTGATTTGACTTATTTTCATTAATCGCACATTGAGTTTTTGTGTTTGACATGTAATTACTTTCATTCCTAACGATAGTTTGATTCTTGATTCTTATTGAGTGATGAGAGTGGTTTTATTATCATTTTCAACTCATATCCATGGTCTAGAGCTTAATGAAGGATTCATGTATCAAAAGTCATCATATGGATAAATTTTACTAGATTTGTGATCCAAGAGTGTTCAAAGATGTTTGTGGAGTGTTGTGGATGATTATGTGCATAGAGATTGATTTTAGAGGTGATGTGTTTATTATCATATTTGTTATGGTTTCTATTCGATGTAGATACTATTTGCCCTTAGTGTTGTTAGTTTGATTACATGGACCTTACCACGAATAGATTAGTTTAGTTCAGGTTGTTCGGGAGGGTGTTTAGCTGGGGAAAATCAAAATGGTGGAGTAAAAAAGGTTGATACGGTTACTAAAACTATCTATGCGATAACTATTATTGTATAACATTGTTGAATAACTTGTTCCCTTTTCATATATTCTATTAAGCTTTCACAAATACTTTGATGCACAAATCTATATCCCCCTATTTCGATTGAAATATTAAGATTTTATCTTCTTGGTCGTGTTACCTTGATTTGACTTATTTTCATAATCGCACATTAGTTTTATGTTTGACATGTAATTACTTTCATTCCATAACGATAGTTATTCTTGATTCTTATTGAGTGATGAAGTGTGGTTATTTATCATTTTCAACTCATATCCATGGTCTAGAGCTTATGAAGGATTTCATGTATCAAGTCATCATATGGATAAAATTTACTAGATTTGTGAGCCAAGAGTGTTCAAATGTTTGTGGAGTGTTGTGGTGCATTTTGTGTAGAAGAGGATGGTTTTAGAGGTGATTTGTTTATTTTCATATTCGGTTATTGTTTCTATTTGGATGTAGATACTTTTGCCTTTAGTGGTTGTTAGTTTGATTACATTGACCATTACCATCGAATATGATTAGTTTAGTTCAGGAGGGTGTTTAGAAGGCTTGAAAATCAAAATGGTTGAGTAAAAAGGTTGATACGGTTACTAAAACTATCTTGCGATAACTATTATCGTATAACATTTTGAATAACTTGTTCCCTTTTCATATATTCTATTAAGCTTTCACAAATACTTTGATGCACAAATCTATATTCCCCTATTTTCGATTGAAATAATAAGAAATTTTATCTTCTTGGTCGTGTTACCTTGATTGACTTATTTTCATTAATCGCACATTGAGTTTTATGTTTGACATGTAATTACTTCATTCCATAACGTAGTTTGATTCTTGATTCTTGTTGAGTGATGAGAGTGGTTTTATTTATCATTTTCAACTCATATCCATGGTCTAGAGCTTAATGAAGGATTTCATGTATCAAAAGTCATCATATGGATAGAATTTACTAGATTTGTGAGCCAAGAGTGTTCAAAGATGTTTGTGGAGTGTTGTGGATGCATTATGTGCATAAGAGGATGGATTCTAGAGGTGATGTGTTTATTATCATATTTGGTTATGGTTTCTATTTCGATGTAGATACTATTTGCCCTTAGTGGTTGTTTAGTTTGATTACATTGACCATTACCATCGAATATGATTAGTTTAGTTCAGGAGGGTGTTTAGAAGGCTTGAAAATCAAAATGGTTGAGTAAAAAAGGTTGATACGGTTACTAAAAACTATCTATGCGATAACTATTATTGTATAACATTGTTAAATAACTTGTCCCCTTTCCATATATTCTATTAAGCTTTCACAAATACTTTGATTCACAAATCTATATTCCCCCTATTTCGATTGAAATATTAAGAAATTTTATCTTCTTGGTCGTGTTACCTTGATTTGACTTATTTTCATCAATCGCACATTGAGTTTTATGTTTGACATGTAATTACTTTCATTCCTAACGATAGTTTGATTCTTGATTCTTATTGAGTGATGAGAGTGTTTTATTTATCATTTTCAACTCATATAATGGTCTAGAGCTTAATGAAGGATTTCATGTATCAAAAGTCATCATATGGATAAATTTACTAGATTTGTGAGCCAAGAGTGTTCAAAGATGTTTGTGGTGTTGTGGTTGCATTTGTGCATAAGAGGATGGATTTAGAGGTGATTTGTTTATTATCATATTTGGTTATGGTTTCTATTTCGATGTAGATACTATTTGCCGTTAGTGGTTGTTTAGTTTGATTACATTGACCATTACCATCGAATATGATTAGTTTAGTTCAGGAGGGTGTTTAGAAGGCTTGAAAATCAAAATGGTTGAGTAAAAAGGTTGATACGGTTTACAAAAACTATCTATGCGATAACTATTATTGTATAACATTGTTAAATAACTTGTTCCCTTTTCATATATTCTATTAAGCTTTCACAAATACTTTGATGCACAAATCTATATTCCCCTATTTTCGATTGAAATATAAGAAATTTTATCTTCTTGGTCGTGTTACCTTGATTTGATTATTTTCATCAATCGCACATTGAGTTTTATGTTTGACATGTAATTACTTTCATTCCATAACGATAGTTTGATTCTTGATTTTGTTGAGTGATGAGAGTGGTTTTATTTATCATTTTCAACTCATATCCATGGTCTAGAGCTTAATGAAGGATTTCATGTATCAAAAGTCCATATGGATAATTTACTAGATTTGTGAGCCAAGAGTGTTCAAAGATGTTTGTGGAGTGTTGTGGTTGCATTTTGTGTAGAAGAGGATGGGTTTTAGAGGTGATGTGTTTATTATCATATTTGGTTATTAATTTCTATTTCGATGTAGATACTATTTGCCTTAGTGGTTGTTTAGTTGATTACATTGACCATTACCATCGAATATGATAGTTTAGTTCAGGAGGGTGTTTAGAAGGCTTGAAAATCAAAATGGTTGAGTAAAAAGGTTGATACGGTTACTAAAAACTATCTATGCGATAACTATTATTGTATAACATTGTTGAATAACTGTTCCTTTTCATATATTCTATTAAGCTTTCACAAATACTTTGATGCACAAATCTATATTCCCCCTATTTCGATTGAAATATTAGAAATTTTATCTTCTTGGTCGTGTTACTTGATTTGACTTATTTTCATCAATCGCACATTGAGTTTTATGTTTGACATGTAATTACTTTCATTCCATAACGATAGTTTGATTCTTGATTCTTATTGAGTGATGAGAGTGGTTTTATTTACATTTTCATTTTCAACTATCCATGGTCTAGAGCTTAATGAAGGATTTCATGTATCAAAAGTTATCATATGATAGAATTTACTAGATTTGTGAGCCAAGAGTGTTCAAAGATGTTTGTGGAGTGTTGTGGTGCATTTTGTTAGAAGAGGATGGGTTTTAGAGGTGATTTGTTTATTTTTTTATCGGTTATTGTTTCTATTTGGATGTAGATACTATTTGCCCTTAGTGGTTGTTTAGTTTGATTACATTGAACATTACCATCGAATATGATTATTTTAGTTAGGAGGGTGTTTAGAAGGCTTGAAAATCAAAATGTGGAGTAAAAAAGGTTGATACGGTTAGTAAAACTATCTATATGCGATAACTATTATGTATAACATTGTTGAATAACTTGTTCCCTTTTCATATATTCTATTAAGCTTTCACAAATACTTTGATGCACAAATCTATATTCCCCCTATTTCGCTTGAAATTTTAAGAAATTTTATCTCTTGGTCGTGTTACCTTGATTTGACTTATTTTCATTAATCGCACATTGAGTTTTATGTTTGACATGTAATTACTTTCATTCCATAACGATAGTTTGATTCTTGATTCTTATTGAGTGATGAGAGTGGTTTTTTATTTTTTCCATTTCACCTCATATCCATGGTCTAGAGCTTAATGAGGATTTCATGTATCAAAGTCATCATATGGATAGAATTTACTAGATTTTGTGAGCCAAGAGTGTTCAAAGATGTTTGTGGAGTGTTGTGGTTGCATTTTGTGTAGAAGAGGATGGGTTTTAGAGGTGATTTGTTTTTTCATATTCGGTATTGTTTCTTTTTGGATGTAGATACTATTTGCCCTTAGTGGTGTTTAGTGATTACATTGACCATTACCATCGAATATGATTAGTTTAGTTCAGGAGGGTGTTTGAAGGCTTGAAAATCAAAATGGTGGAGTATAAAAGGTTGATCGGTTACTAAAAACTATCTATCGATAACTATTATTGTATAACATTGTGAATACTTGTTCCCTTTTCATATTTCATATAAGCTTTCCACATACTTTTGATGCACAAACTATATTCCCCCTATTCGATTGAAATATTAAGAAATTTATCTTCTTGGTCGTGTTACCTTGATTTGACTTATTTTCATCAATCACACATGAGTTTTATGTTGACATGTAATTACTTTCATTCCATAACGATAGTTTGATTCTTGATTCTTATTGAGTGATGAGAGTGGTTTTATTTATCATTTTCAACTCATATCCATGGTCTAGAGCTTAATGAAGGATTCATGTATCAAAAGTCATCATATGGATATAATTTACTAGATTATGAGCCAAGAGTGTTCAAAGATGTTTGTGGAGTGTTGTGGTTGCATTTTGTGTAGAAGAGGATGGGTTCTAGAGGTGATTTGTTTTTTTCATATTCGGTTATGTTTCTATTTGGATGTAGATACTATTTGCCCTTAGTGGTTGTTTGTTTAGTTTGATTACATTGACCATTACCATCGAATAAGATTAGTTTAGTTTAGGAGGGTGTTAGAAGGCTTAAAATCAAAATGGTTGAGTAATAAGGTTGATACGGTTAGCTAAACCTATCCATGCGATAACTATTAATGTATACATTTTTAATAACATGTTCCTTTTTCATATATTCTATTAAGCTTTCACAAATACTTGATGCACAAATCTTTATTCCCCCAATTTCAATGAAATATAAGAAATCTTATCTCTTGGTCGTGTACCTTGATTTGACTTATTTTCATTAATCGCACATTGAGTTTTATGTTTGACATGTAATTACTTTCATTCCATAACGATAGTTTGATTCTTGATTCTTATTGAGTGATGAGAGTGGGTTTATTTATCATTTTCTACTCATATCCATGGTCTAGAGCTTAATGAAGGATTTCATGATCAAATGTCATCATATGGATAAAATTTACTAGATTGTGAATCCAAGAGTGTTCAAGATGTTTGTGTGGAGTGTTGTGGAGCATTTGTGCTAAGAGGATGGATTCTAGAGGTGATGTGTTTATTATCATATTTGGTTATGGTTTCTATTTCGATGTAGATACTATTGCCCTTAGTGGTTGTTTAGTTTGATTACATGGACCATTATCATCGAATATGATTAGTTTAGTTCAGGAGGGTGTTTAGAAGGCTTTTGAAATCAAAATGGTGAGTAAAAAGGTTGATACGGTTACAATAAAAACTATCTATGCGATAACTATTATTGTATAACATTGTTAAATAACTTGTCCCCTTTCCATATTTCTATAAGCTTTTCACAAATACTTTGATTCACAAATCTCTATTCCCCATATTTCGATTGAAATATAAGAATTTTATCTTCTTGGTCGTGTTACCTTGATTTGACTTATTTTCATCCAATCGCACATTGAGTTTTATGTTTGACATGTAATTACTTTCATTCCATAACGATAGTTTGATTCTTGATTCTTGATTGAGTGATGAGAGTGGTTTTATTTTATCATTTTCAACATATCCATGGTCTAGAGCTTAATGAAGGATTTCATGTATCAAAAGTCATCATATGGATAGAATTTACTAGATTTGTGAGCCAAGAGTGTTCAAAATGTTGTGGAGTGTTGGGTGGCATTTTGTGCATAAGAAGGATGGATTTTAGAGGTGATGTGTTTTATTATCATATTTTGGTTATGGTTTCTATTTCGATATTTGGTTTTGGTTACTAGATATTGCCCTTTAGTGGTTGGTTAGTTTTTTTACATGGACCATTACCATCGAAATGATTAGTTTTTAGTTCAGGAGGGTGTTTAGAAGCTTGAAAATCAAATGGTGAGTAAAAAAAGTTTGATACGGTTACTAAACTATCTATGCGATAACTATTAGGTATAACATTGTTAATAACTTGTCCCCTTTCCTCATATATTCTATTAAGCTTTCACAAATACTTTGATTCACAAATCTATATTCCCCCTATTTCGATGAAATTTAAGAATTTTATCTTCTGGTCGTGTTACCTTGATTTGACTTATTTTCATCAATCGCACATTGAGTTTTATGTTTGACATGTATTACTACTTTCCATTCCAATAACGTAGTTTGATTCTTGATTCTTGTTGAGGATGAGAGTGGTTTTATTTATCATTTCAACTCATATCCATGGTCTAGAGCTTAATGAAGGATTTCATGTATCAAAAGTCATCATATGATAGAAATTACTAGATTTGTGAGCCAAGAGTGTTCAAAGATGTTTGTAGTGTGGTGGTGCATTTTGTGTAGAAGAGGATGGGTTTTTAGAGGTGATTTGTTTATTTTCATATTCGGTTATTGTTTCTATTTGGATGTAGATACTATTTGCCTTTAGTGGTTGTTTAGTTTGATTACATTGACCATTACCATCGAATATGATTAGTTTAGTTTAGGAGGGTGTTTAGAAGGCTTGAAAAAAAATGGTGGAGAGTAAAAAGGTTGATACGGTTACTAAAAAACTATCTATGCGATAACTATTATTGTATAACATTGTTAATACTTGTTCCCTTTTTCATATATTCTATTAAGCTTTCACAAATACTTTGATGCACAAATCTATATTCCCCCTATTTCGATTGAAAATACTAAATTTTTATCTTATCTTCTTCTTGTACCGTGTTATTATTGACTTATTTTCATTCAATCACACATTGAGTTTTATGTTTGACATGTAATTACTTTCATTCCATAACGATAGTTTGATTCTTGATTCTTATGAGTGATGAGAGTGGTTTTATTATCATTTTCAAATCATATCCATGGTCTAGAGCTTATGAAGGATTTCATGTTATCAAAAGTATCATCATGGTAGAATTTACTAGATTGTGAGCCAGAGTGTTCAAAGATGTTTGTGGAGTGTTGTGGTTGCATTTGTGTAGAAGAGGATGGGTTTAGAGGTGAGTTGTTTATTTCATATTCGGTATTTGTTTCTATTTGGATGTAGATATACTTATTTGCCTTAGTGGTTGTTTAGTTTGATTACATTGAACCATACCATCGAATATGATTAGTTTATTCAGAGGTTGTTTTAGAAGGCTTGAAAATCAAAATGGTGAAGTAAAAAGGTTGATACATTACTAAAAAACTATCTATGCGATAACTATTATCGTATAACACCATTGTTGAATAACTTGTTCCCTTTTC
Organism: Flaveria trinervia; assembly: GCA_025506515.1. NCBI lineage: Eukaryota > Viridiplantae > Streptophyta > Magnoliopsida > Asterales > Asteraceae > Flaveria > Flaveria trinervia. The sequence continues at coordinate 22,522 of JACCIX010000466.1, read as the reverse complement.
ATATATCTATTTAAGCTTTTACAAATACTTTGATGCACAAATCTATATTCCCCCTATTTCGATTGAAAAATAGAGAAGTATTTTATTTCTTGGTCGTTGTGTAACCTTGATTTGACTTATTTTCATCAATCGCACATTGAGTTTTATGTTTGACATGTAATTACTTTCATTCCATTACGATAGTTTGATTCTTGATTCTTATTGAGTGATGAGAGTGGTTTTATTTATCATTTTCAACTCATATCCATGGTCTAGAGCTAATGAAGGATTCATGTATCAAAAAGTCATCATATGGATGAAATTACTAGATTTTGTGAGCCAAGAGTGTTTCAAAGATGTTTGTGGAGTGTTGTGGTTGCATTTTGTGTAAAGAGGGGGAGGTTTTTAGAGGTTTTTTGGTTATTTTCATATTCGGTTATTGTTTTCTAACTGGATGTAGATACTATTTGCCCTTAGTGGTTGTTTAGTTTGATTACATTGACCATTACCATTGAATAGATTAGTTTAGTTTAGGAGGGTGTTTAGAAGGCTTGAAAATCAAAATGGTTGAGTAAAAAAGGTTGATACGCTAGTAAAAACTATCTATGCGATAACTATTATTGTATAACATTGTTGATAACTTGTTCCCTTTTCATATATTCTATTAAGCTTAAAAATACTCTGATGCACAAATCTTATATTCCCCTATTTCGATTGAAATAATAAGAATCTTATCTTCTTGGTCGTGCTACCTTGATTGACTTATTTCATCAATCGCACATTGAGTTTTATTTTGACATGTAATTAGTTGCATCCATAACGATAGTTGATTCTTGATTCTTATTGAGTGATGAGAGTGGTTTTATTTATCATTTTCAACTCATATCCATGGTCTAGAGCTTAATGAAGGATTTCATGTATCAAAGTCATCAATATTAAAAATTTATAGATTTGTGATCCAAGAGGTTCAAAGATGTTTGTGGAGTGTTGTGATGCATTATGTGCATAAGAGGATGGATTCTAGAGGTGATGTGTTATTATCATATTTGGTTATGGTTTCTATTTCGATGTAGATACTATTTGCCCTTAGTGGTTTGGCTTAGTTTGATTACATTGACCATACCAAGAATTGATAGTTTAGTTCAGGGGGGGTGTTGAGAAGGCTGAAAATCAAAATTGTTGAGTAAATAAGTTGATACGGTTAGTAAAAACTATCTATGCGATAACTATTATTGTATAACATGTTGAATAACTTGTTCCTTTTCATATATTCTATAAGCTTTCACAAATACTTTGATGCACAAATCTATATTCCCCCTATTCGATGAAATAATAAGAACTTTATCTTCTGGTCGTGTTACCTTGATTTGACTTATTTTCACCAATCGCACATGAGTTTTATGTTTGACATGTAATTACTTTCATTCCATAACGATAGTTTGATTCTTGATTCTTATGAGTGATGAGAGTGGTTTATTGATCATTTTCAACTCATATCCATGGTCTAGAGCTTAATGAAGGATTTCATGTATATCAAAAGTCCATTCATATGGATAGAATTTACTAGATTTGTGAGCCAGAGAGTGTTCAAAGATGTTTGTGGAGTGTTGTGGTTGCATTTTGTGTAGAAGAGGATGGGTTTTAGAGGTGATTTGTTTATTTTCATATTCCGTTATTGTTTCTATTTGGATGTAGATACTATTTGCCTTAGTGGTTGTTTAGTTTGATTATTGACCTTACCATCGAATATGATTAGTTTAGTTCAGGAGGTGTTAGAAGGCTTGAAAATCAAAATGGTTGAAGTAAAAAAGGTTGATACGATTACTAAAAACTATCTATGCGATAACTATTAATGTAGTATAACATTGTTGAATAACTGTTTCCTTTTTCATATATTCTATTAAGCTTTAACAAATACTTTGATGCACAAATCTATATTCCCCCTATTTCGTTGAAATAATAAAAGTTTTATCTTCTTGGTCGTGTAACCTTGATTTGACTTATTTTCATCCATAGCTCATTGAGTTTTATGTTTGACATGTAATTACTTTCATTCCATTATGATAGTTTGATTCTTGATTCTTATTGAGTGATGAGAGTGGTTTATTTATCATTTTCACCTCATATCCATGGTTAGAGCTTAATGAAGGATTTCATGTATCAAAATCATCATATGGATAGAAATACTAGATTTGTGAGCCAGAGTGTTCAAAGATGTTTGTGGAGTGTTGTGGTTGCATTTTGTGAAGAGGATGGGTTTAGAGGTGTTTGTTTATTTTCATATTCGGTTATGTTTCTAACTGGATGTAGATACTTTTGCCCTTATGTTGTTTAGTTTGATTACATGTGACCATTACCATCGAATAAGATTAGTTTAGTTTAGGAGGGTTTTAGAGCTTGAAAATCAAAATGGTTGAGTAAAAAAGGTCGATACGCTTAGTAAAAACTATCTATGCGATAACTATTATTGTATAACATGTTGAATAACTTGTTCCCTTTTCATATATATTCTTTTAATTTCACAAATACTTTGATGCACAAATCTATATTCCCCCTATTTCGATTGAAATAATAAGAAATTTTATCTTCTTGGTCGTGTTACCTTGATTTGACTTATTTTCATCAATCGCACATTGAGTTTTATATGTTTGACATGTAATTACTTTCATTCCATACGATAGTTTGATTCTTGATTCTATTGAGTGATGAGAGGAGTGTTTTATTTTATCATTTTCAACTCATATCCATGGTCTAGAGCTTAATGAAGGATTTCATGTATCAAAAGTCATCATATGGATAAAATTACTAGATTGTGATCCAAGAGTGTTCAAAGATGTTTGTGGAGTGTTGTGGATGCATTGTATGTGGCATAGAGGATGATTCTAGGGTGATGTGTTTTTGATTAATATTTTTTGTATGGTTTGTTCTATTTGGATGTGATACTATTTGCCGCTTAGTGGTTTTTTTAGTTTGTGATTACATTGATCCTACCAAAGAATATGATTAGTTTAGTTTAGGAGGGTGTTTAGAAGGCTTGAAAATCAAAATGGTTGAGTAACTAAGGTTGATACGGTTAGTAACAACTATCTCATGCGATAACTATTATTGTATAACATTGTTATATAACTTGTTCCCTTTTCATATATTCTATTAAGCTTTCACAAATACTTTGTGCACAAATCTATATTCCCTTCCTATTTCCGATTGAAATAATAAGAAATTTATCTTCTTGTCGTGTTACCTGAATTTGACTTATTTTCATCAATAGCACATTGAGTTTTTGTTTGACATGTAATTACTTTCATTCCATTACGATAGTTTGATTCTTGATTCTTATTGAGTGATGAGAGTTTGTTTATTTATCATTTTCAACTCATATCCGGTCTAGAGGTTAATGAAGGATTTCATTATCAAAGTCATCATATGGATAGAATTTACTAGATTTGTGAGCCAAGAGTGTTCAAAGATGTTCATGGAGTGTTGTGGATGCATTTTGTGCATAAGAGGAGGGATTTAGAGGTGATTTGTTTATTTTATATTCGTTTATGGTTTCTATTTTGATGTAGATACTATTGCCCTTAGTGGTTGTTTAGTTTGATTACATTGACCATTACCATCGAATATGATTGGTTAGTTCAGGGGGTGTTTTTAAAGCTTGAAAATCACAAATGGTGAGTAAAAAGGTTGATACGGTTAGTAAAAATCCCATGCGATACTATTATGTATAACATTTTTTATAACTTGTTCCCTTTTCATATATTCTATTGCTTTTCACAAATACTTTGATGCAACACATCTATATTCCCTTCCATTTCGATTGAAATATAAGAATATTATCTTCTGGGTCGTGTACTTTGTGATTTGACTTATTTTTTCATTCAATCGCACATTGAGTTTTATGTTTGACATGTAATACTTTCATTCCCTAACGATTGTTGATTCTTGATTCTTATTGAGTGATGAGAGTGGTTTTTTATTTATCATGTTCACTCATATCCAGGGTCTAGAGCTTAATGAGGATTTCATGTATCAAATTCATCTATGGGGCCAAGAGTGTTCAAAGATGTTTGTGGAGTGTTGTGGTTGCATTTTGTGCAGAAGAGGATGGGTTTTAGAGGTGATTTGTTTATTTTCATATTCCGGTTTGGTTTCTATTTGGAATGTACCTACTATTTGCCCTTAGTGGTTGTTTAGTTTGATTACATTGACCCTTACCATCGAATATGATTAGTTTAGTTCAGGAGGGTGTTAGAAGGCTTGAAAATCAAACTTGGTTGAGTAAAAAAGGTTGATACGGTTACTAAAAACTATCTATGCGATAACTATTATTGTATAACATGTTGAATAACTTGTTCCCTTTTCATATATCTATTAAGCTTTCACAAATACTTTGATGCACAAATCTATATTCCCCCTATTTCGATTGAAATAATAAGAAATTTATCATCTTGGTGTGTTACCTTGATTTGCTTATTTCATTCAATATCTCATTGCGTTTTATGTTTGACATGTAATCTTTCATTCCATAACGATAGTTTGATTCTGATTCTAATGAGTGATAAGAGTGGTTTTATTATCATTTCAACTCATATCCATGGTAAGTTAATGAGGATTTTCTGTATCAAAAGTCATCATGGATCGAATTTACTAGATTTGTGAGCCAAGAGTGTTCAAAGATGTTTTATGGGAGTGTTGTGGATGCATTTTGTGCATAAGAGGATGGTTTTAGAGGTGATTTATTTTATTTATTTCATATTCGGTATGTTTTCTATTGGATGTAGATACTATTTGCCCTGAGTGGTTTTTTTAGTTTGATTACATTGACCATTACCATCGAATATGATTGGTTTAGTTCAGGAGGGTTTTAGAAGGCTTGAAAATCAAATTGTGAGTAAAAAGGTTGATACGTTAGCTAAAACTATCTATGCGATAACTATTATTGTAATAACATTTTTGAATAACTTGTTCCCTTTTCATATATTTATATATAGCTTTCACAAATACTTTGATGCACAAATCTATTCCCCTATTCGATTGAAATAATAAGAAATATTATCTTATCTTCTTGGTCGTGCTACCTTGATTTGACTTATTTTCATCAATCGCACAAGGATTATCTGTTTGACATGTAATACTTTCATTCCATAACGAATGAGTTTGATTCTTGATTGTTTTGAGTGATTAGCGTGTTTTATTGGTTTATTTCATTTCAACTCGTAATCATGGTCTAGAAGCTTAATGAAGGATTTCAGTTCATTGTCAAAGTCATATATGGATAGAATTTACTAGATTTGTGAGCCAAGAGTGTTCAAAGGATGTTTGTGGAGTGGTTTGTGGCATTCATTTTTAATGCATATGAAGATGGATTTCAAGGATTTGTTGTATTTTTTATTCGGTTTTATGGTTTCTGTTTGGATGGATACTATTTGCCCTTTGTGGTTTTTAGTTGATTACATTGACCATTACCAATCGAATATGATTAGTTTAGTTCAGGAGGGTGTTTAGAAGGCTTGAAAATCAAAATTGTTGAGTAAATAAGGTTGATACGGTTAGCAAAAAATACCATGGTGAACTATTATTGTATAAAATTTTTGATATAACTTGTTCCTTTATCATATATTCTATTAAGCTTTCACAAATACTTTGATGCACAAATCTATATTCCCCCTATTTCGATTGAAATAATAAGAATTTTATCTTCTTGGTATCTTTTGGTCGTTTTCCTTGATTTGACTTTTTCATCAATCGCACATTGAGTTTTTATGTTTGACATTTAATTACTTTCATTCCATACGATATTTTGATTTGTGATTCTTATTGAGCGATGAGAGAGGGTTTTATTTATCATTTTCAACTCAATCCCATGGTCTAGAGGTTATGAGGATTTTCATGTATCAAAAGTCATCCAATGGAAGTTACTAAGAAGTGTTCAAAGATGTTGTGGAATGTTTGTGGTTGTTGCATTTTGGTGCAGAATAGATGGGTTTTAGAGTGATTTGTTTATTTTCATATTCGGTTATGGTTTATTTCTATTTGGATGTAGATACTATTTGCCTTAGTGGTTTTTTTTTTGATTACATGACCATTACCATGAAATGATTAGTTTAGTTCGGAGGTGTGTTAGAAGGCTTGAAAATCAAAATGGTTGAGTAAAAAAGGTTAATATACGGTTACAAAAATATCTATGCGATAAATATATTGTATAACATGTTGAATAACTATTTCCCTTTTCATATATTCTATTAACTTTCACAAATACTTTGATGCACAAATCTATATTCCCCCTATTTCGATTGAAAAATGGAAATCTTATCTTCTTGGTCGTGCTACCTGATTTGACTTATTTTCAGTAATCGCACATTGGGTTTTATGTTTGACATGTAATTAGTTTCACTCCATAACGATAGTTTGATTCTTGATTCTTATTGAGTGATGAGAGTGGTTTTATTTATCATTTCAATTCATATCCATCCTGGTCTAGAGCTTAATGAAGGATTTCATGTATCAAAGTCATCATATGGATAAAATTTACTAGATTTGTGAGCCAAGAGTGTTCAAAGATGTTTGTGGAGTGTTGTGGATGCATTATGTGTATAAGAGGATGGATTCAGAGGTGATGTGTGTTATTTATCATATATGGTTATGGTTTTTCTATTTCGATGTAGATACTATTTGCCCTTAGTGGTTGTTTAGTTGATTACAATTGATCATTACCATCGAATATGATTAGTTTAGTTCGGAGGGTGTTTAGAAGGCTTGAAAAGCAAAATGGTTGAGTAAATAAGGTTGATACTGTTACTAAAACTCTATAGCGATAACTATATTTTATACATTGTTTGAATAACTTGTTCCTTTTCATATTTCTATTAAGCTTTCACCAATACTTTGATGCACAAATCTAATTCCCCCCCCCTATTTCGATTGAAATAATAAGAAATCTTATCTTCTTGGTCGTGCTACCTTGATTTGACTTATTTTCATTATAGCATATTGAGTTTTATGTTTGACATGTAATTACTTTCATTCCATAACGATAGTTTGATTCTTGATTCTATTGAGTGATGAGAGTGTGTTTTATTTATCATTTTCAACTCATATCCATGGTCTAGAGCTTTAAGAGGATTTCATGTATCAAAAGTCATCATATGGATATAATTTACTAGAGTTTGGTGATCCAAGAGTGTTCAAAGATGTTTTTTTGTGGAGTGTTGTGGATGCATTATGTGCATAGAGGATGGATTTTAGAGGTGATGTGTTTTCTATCATATTTTGTTATTTTCATATTCGTTACGGTTTCTATTTGATTGTTGATACTATTTGCCCTTAGTGGTTGTTTAGTTTGATTACATTGACCCTTACCATCGAATATGATTAGTTTAGTTCAGGAGGGTGTTAGAAGGCTTGAAAATCAAAAATGATTGATAAAAAAAAGGTTGATACGGTACTAAAAACATCTATTAGATGCGTACCTATTATTGTATAACATTGTTGAATAACTTGTTCCCTTTTCATATATTTTATTCAAGCTTTTCACAATACTTTGATGCACAAATCTATATTCCTTCCTTATTTCGATTGAAATAATAAAAAATTGTATATCTTATCTTGGTCGTGTTACTTGATTTGACTTATTTTCATTAATCGCACATTGAGTTTATGGGTTTGACATTAATTACTTCATTCCATACGAAGTTTTTTGATTCTTGATTCTTATTGAGTGTGAGAGTGGTTTATTTATCATTTTCAACTCATATCCATGGTCTAGAGCTTAATGAAGGATTTCATGTATCAAAAGTCATCATATGGATAAAATTTACTATAGATTTGTGAGCCAGAGGTGTTCGAAAGATGTTGTGGAGTGTTGTGGTTGCATTATGTGGCATAAGAGGAGGATTTTAGAGGTGATTTGTTATTTCATATTCGGTTATGGTTTCTATTGGATGTAGATACTAATTTGCCCTTAGTGGTTGTTTAGTTGATTAGATTGACCATTACCATCGAATGATTGGTTTAGTTTCAGGAGGGTGTTTAGAAGGCTTGAAAATCAAAATGGTTGAGTAAAAAAGGTTGATACGGTTAGCTAAAACTAGCTATGGCGATAACTATTATGTATAACATTTTTGAATAACTTGTTCCTTTTCATATATTTATATAGCTTTCACAATACGTTGATGCACAAATCTATATTCCCCTATTTCGATTGAAATAAGAAATATTATCTTCTTGGTCGTGTACCTTGATTTTACTTATTTTCATCAATCGCACATGGAGTTTTATGTTTGACATGTAATTACTTCATTCCATAACGATAGTTTGATTCTTGTTTATCATTGAGTGGTGAGAGTGGTTTTATTTATCATTTCAATCATCCATGCTCTAGAGCTTAATGAAGGATTTCATGTATCAAAAGTCATCATATGGATAGAATTTACTAGATTTGTGAGCCAAGAGTGTTGGAAAGATGTTTGTGGGTGTTGTGGTTGCATTTTGTGCAGAAGAGGAAGGTTTTTTAGAGGTGATTTGTTTATTTTCATATTCGTTTTTCTGTTTCTATTTGGATGTAGATACTATTTTCCTATTTTCCCTTGTGGTGGTTTAGTTTGATTACATTGACCATTACCATCGAATATTATTTAGTTTAGGAGGTGTTTAGAAGGCTTGAAAATCAAAATGGTTGAGTAAATAAGGTTGATACGGTTAGCAAAAACTATCCATGCGATAACTATTAATGTATAACATTTTTATATAACATGTTCCTTTTTCATATATTCTATTAAGCTTTCACAAATACTTTGATGCACAAATCTTTATTCCCCCAATTTCAATTGAAATAATAAGAATCTTATCTCTTGGCTTGGTCGTGCTACCTTGATTTGACTTATTTTCATTAATCGCACATTGAGTTTCATGTTTGACATGTAATTACTTTCATTCCATAACGATAGTTTGATTCTTGATTCTAATTGAGTGATGAGAGTGGTTTTATTTATCATTTTCAACTCATATCCATGGTCTAGAGCTTAATGATGGATTTCATGTATCAAAAGTCATCATATGGATAAAATTTACTAGATTTGTGATCCAAGAGTGATCAAAGATGTTTGTGGAGTGATGTGGTTGCATTTTGTGCAAAAGAGGATGGGTTTTAGAGGTGATTTGTTTATTTTCATATTCGGTTATGGTTTCTATTTGGATGTAGATACTATTTGCCCTTAGTGGTTGTTTAGTTTGATTACATTGACCATTACCATCGAATAAGATTAGTTTAGTTTAGGAGGGTGTTTAGAAGGCTTGAAAATCAAAATGGTTGAGTAAAAAAGGTTGATACGGTTAGTAAAAACTATCTATGCGATAACTATTATTGTATAACATTGTTGAATAACTTGTTCCCTTTTCATATATTCTATTAAGCTTTCACAAATACTTTGATGCACAAATCTATATTCCCCCTATTTCGATTGAAATAATAAGAAATTTTATCTTCTTGGTCGTGTTACCTTGATTTGACTTATTTTCATCAATCGCACATTGAGTTTTATGTTTGACATGTAATTACTTTCATTCATAACGATAGTTTGATTCTTGATTCTTATTGAGTGATGAGAGTGGTTTTATTTATCATTTTACTCATATCCATGGTCTAGAGCTTAATGAAGGATTTCATGTATCAAAAGTCATCATATGGATAGAATTTACTAGATTTGTGAGCCAAGAGTGTTCAAAGATGTTTGTGGAGTGTTGTGGTTGCATTTTGTGCAGAAGAGGATGGGTTTTAGAGGTGATTTGTTTATTTTCATATTCGTTATGGTTTCTATTTGGATGTAGATACTATTTGCCCTTAGTGGTTGTTTAGTTTGATTACATTGACCATTACCATCGAATAAGATTAGTTTAGTTAGGGGTTGTGTTTAGAAGGCTTGAAAATCAAAATGGTTGAGTAAAAAAGGTTGATACGGTTAGTAAAAACTATCTATGCGATAACTATTATTGTATAACATTGTTGAATAACTTGTTCCTTTTCATATATTCTATTAAGCTTTCACAAAACTTTGATGCACAAATCTATATTCCCCCTATTTCGATTGAAATAATAAGAAATTTATCTTCTTGGTCGTGTAACCTTGATTTGACTTATTTTCATCAATCGCACATGAGTTTTATGTTTGACATGTAATTACTTTCATTCCATATAATATAGTTTGATTCTTGATTCTTATTGAGTGATGAGAGTGTTTTATTTATCATTTTCAACTCATATCCATGGTCTAGAGCTTAATGAAGGATTTCATGTATCAAAAGTCATCATATGGATAAAATTTACTAGATTTGTGATCCAAGAGTGTTCAAAGATGTTTGTGGAGTGTTGTGGATGCTTTTTGTGGATAGGAGAATGGATTTTAGAGGTGATTTGTTTATTTTCATATTTGGTTATGGTTTCTATTTCGATGTAGATACTATTTGCCCATAGTGGTTGTTTAGTTTGATTACATTGACCATTACCATCGAATATGATTAGTTAGTTTAGGAGGGTGTTTAGAAGGCTTGAAAATCAAAATGGTTGAGTAAATAAGGTTGATACGGTTACTAAATACTATCCATGCGATAACTATTATTGTATAACATGTTGAATAACTTGTTCCCTTTTCATATATTCTATAAGCTTTCACAAATACTTTGATGCACAAATCTTTATTCCCCCAATTTCAATTGAAATAATAAGAAATCTTATCTTCTTGGTCGTGCTACTTGATTTGACTTATTTTCATTAATCGCACATTGAGTTTCATGTTTGACATGTAATTACTTTCATTCCATAACGATAGTTTGATTCTTGATTCTTTTGAGTGATGAGAGTGGTTTTATTTATCATTTTCAACTCATATCCATGGTCTAGAGCTTAATGAGGATTTCATGTATCAAATGTCATCATATGGATAGAATTTACTAGATTTGTGAGCCAAGAGTGTTCAAAGATGTTTGTGGAGTGTTGTGGTTGCATTTTGTGCAAAAGAGGATGGGTTTTAGAGGTGATTTGTTTATTTTCATATTCGGTTATGGTTTCTATTTGGATGTAGATACTATTTGCCCTTAGTGGTTGTTTAGTTTGATTACATTGACCATTACCATCGAATAAGATTAGTTTAGTTTAGGGGTTGTGTTTAGAAGGCTTGAAAATCAAAATGGTTGAGTAAAAAAGGTTGATACGGTTAGTAAAAACTATCTATGCGATAACTATTATTGTATAACATTGTTGAATAACTTGTTCCCTTTCGTATATTCTATTAAGCTTCACAAATACTTTGATGCACAAATCTATATTCCCCCTATTTCGATTGAAATAACAAATTTTATCTTCTGGTCGTGTTACCTTGATTTGACTTGTTTTCATCAATCGCACATTGAGTTTTATGTTTGACATGTAATTACTTTCATTCCATAACGATAGTTTGATTCTTGATTCTTATTGAGTGATGAGAGTGGTTTTATTTATCATTTTCAACTCATATCCATGCTAGAGCTTAATGAAGGATTCATGTATCAAAAGTCATCATATGGATAGAATTTACTAGATTGTGAGCCAAGAGTGTTGAAAGATGTTTGTGGAGTGTTGTGTTGCATTTTGTGCAGAAGAGGATGGGTTTTAGAGGTGATTTGTTTATTTTCATATTTCGGTTGTTTTTCTATTTGGATGTAGATACTATTTGCCCTTAGTGGTTGTTTAGTTTGATTACATTGACCATTACCATCGAATAAGATTAGTTTAGTTTAGGGGGTTTAGAAGGCTTGAAAATCAAAATGGTGAGTAAAAAGGTTGATACGGTTAGTAAAAATACCTATGCGATAACTATTATTTTATAACATTGTTGAATAACTTGTTCCCTTTTCATATATTCTACTAAACTTTTACAAATACTTTGATGCACAAATCTATATTCCCCCTATTTCGATTGAAATAATAAGAAATTTTATCTTCTTGGTCGTGTTACCTTGATTTGACTTATTTTCATCAATCGCACATTGAGTTTAATGTTTGACATTTAGTTACTTTCATTCCACAACGATAGTTTGATTCTTGATTCTTATTGAGTGATGAGAGTGGTTTTATTTATAATTTTCAACTCATATCCATGGTCTAGAGCTTAATGAAGGATTTCATGTATCAAAAGTCATCATATGGATAGAATTTTACAGATTGTGAGCCAAGAGTGTTCAAAGATGTTTATGGAGTGTTGTGGTTGCATTTTGTGCAGAAGAGGATGGGTTTTAGAGGTGATTTGTTTATTTTCATATTCGTTATGTTTCTATTTGGATGTAGATACTATTTGCCCTTAATGGTTGTTTAGTTTGATTACATTGACCATTACCATCGAATAAGATTAGTTTAGTTTAGGGGTTGTGTTTAGAAGGCTTGAAAATCAAAATGGTTGAGTAAAAAAGGTTGATACGGTTAGTAAAAACTACCTATGCGATAACTATTATTGTATAACATTGTTGAATAACTTGTTCCCTTTTCATATATTCTACTAAGATTTTACAAATACTTTGATGCACAAATCTATATTCCCCCTATTTCGATTGAAATAATAAGAAATTTTATCTTCTTGGTCATGTTACCTTGATTTGACTTATTTTCATTAATCTCACATTGAGTTTTATGTTTGACATGTAATTACTTTCATTTCATTACGATAGTTTGATTCTTGATTCTTATTGAGTGATGAGAGTGGTTTTATTTATCATGTTCAACTCATATCCATGGTCTAGAGCTTAATGAAGGATTTCATGTATCAAAAGTCATCATATGGATAGAATTTACTAGATTTGTGAGCCAAGAGTGTTCAAAGATGTTTGTGGAGTGTTGTGGTTACATTTTGTGCAGAAGAGGATGGGTTTTAGAGGTGATTTGTTTATTTTCATATTCGGTTATGGTTTCTATTTGGATGTAGATACTATTTGCCCTTAATGGTTTAGTTTGATTACATTGACCATTACCATCGAATAAGATTAGTTTGTTTAGGGGTTGTGTTTAGAAGGCTTGAAATCAAAATGGTTGAGTAAAAAGGTTGATACGGTTAGTAAAACCCTATCTATGCGATAACTATTATTGTATAACATTGTTGAATAACTTGTTCCCTTTTCATATATTCTATTAAGCTTTCACAAATACTTTGATGCACAAATCTATATTCCCCCTATTTCGATTGAAATAATAAGAAATTTTATCTTCTTGGTCGTGTTACCTTGATTTGACTTATTTTCATTAATCGCACATTGAGTTTTATGTTTGACATGTAATTACTTTCATTCCATTATGCTAGTTTGATTCTTGATTCTTATTGAGTGATGAGAGTGGTTTTATTTATCATGTTCAACTCATATCCGTGGTCTAGAGGTTAATGAAGGATTTCAAGTATCAAAAGTCATCATATGGGAGCCAAGAGTGTTCAAAGATGTTTATGGAGTGTTGTGGTTGCATTTTGTGCAGAAGAGGAAGGGTTTTAGAGGTGATTTATTTATTTTCATATTCGGTTATGGTTTCTATTTGGATGTAGATACTATTTGCCCTTAGTGGTTGTTTAGTTTGATTACATTGACCATTACCATCGAATAAGATTAGTTTAGTTCAGGAGGGTGTTTAGAAGGCTTGAAACAAAAATGGTTGAGTAAAAAAGGTGATACGGTTACTAAAAACTATCAATGCGATAACTATTATTGTATACATTGTTGAATAACTTGTTCCCTTTTCATATTCTATTAAGCTTTCACAAATACTTTGATGCACAAATCTATATTCCCCCTATTTCGATGAAATAATTAGAATCTTATCTTCTTGGTCGTGCTACCTTGATTTGACTTATTTTCATTAATCGCACATTGAGTTTTATGTTTGACATGTAATTAGTTTCATTCCATAACGATAGTTTGATTCTTGATTCTTATTGAGTGATGAGAGTGGTTTTAGTTATCATTTTCAACTCATATCAATGGTCTAGAGCTTAGTGAAGGATTTCATGTATCAAAAGTCATCATATGGATAAAATTTACTAGATTTGTGATCCAAGAGTGTTCAAAGATGTTTGTGGAGTGTTGTGGATGCATTATGTGCATAAGAGAATGGATTTTAGAGGTGATGTGTTTGTTATCATATTTGGTTATGGTTTATATTTCGATGTAGATACTATTTGCCCGTAGTGGTTGTTTAGTTTAATTACATTGACCATTACCATCGAATATGCTTAGTTTAGTTCAGGAGGGTGTTTAGAAGGCATGAAAATCAAAATGGTTGAGTAAAAAGGTTGATACGGTTAGTAAAAACTATGTATGCGATGACTATTATTGTATAAGATTATTGAATAATTTGCTCCCTTTTCATATATTCTATTAAGCATTCACAAATACTTTGATGCACAAATCTATATTCCCCCTATTTCGATTGAAATAATAAGAAATTTTATCTTCTTGGTCGTGTTACCTTGATTTGACTTATTTTCATCAATCGCACATTGAGTTTTATGTTTGACATTTAATTACTTTCATTCCACAACGATAGTTTGATTCTTGATTCTTATTGTGTGATGAGAGTGGTTTTATTTATCATTTTCAACTCATATCCATGGTCTAGAGGTTAATGAAGGATTTCATGTATCAAAATCATCATATGGATAGAATTTACTAGATTTGTGAGCCAAGAGTGTTCAAAGATGTTTGTGGAGTGTTGTGGTTGCATTTTGTGCAGAAGAGGATAGGTTTTAGAGGTGATTTGTTTATTTTCATATTCGGTTATGGTTTATATTTGGATGTAGATACTATTTGCCCTTAGTGGTTGTTTAGTTTGATTACATTGACCATTACCATCGAATAAGATAAGTTTAGTTTAGGAGGGTGTTTAGAAGGCTTGAAAATCAAAATGGTTGAGTAAATAAGGTTGATACGGTTAGCAAAAACAATCCATGCGATAACTATTAATGTATATCATTATTATATAACATGTTCCTTTTTCATATATTCTATTAAGCTTTCACAAATACTTTGATGCACAAATCTATATTCCCCCAATTTCAATTGAAATAATAAGAAATCTTATCTTCTTGGTTGTGCTACCTTGATTTGACTTATTTTCATTAATCGCACATTGAGTTTTATGTTTGACATGTAATTACTTTCATTACATAACGATAGTTTGATTCTTGATTCTTATTGAGTGATGAGAGTGGTTTTTTTATCATTTTCAATTCATATCCATGGTCTAGAGCTAATGAAGATTTCATGTATCAAAAGTCATCATATGGATAAAATTTACTAGATTTGTGATCCAAAAGTGTTCAAAGATGTTTGTGGAGTGTTGTGGATGCATTATGTGCATAAGAGGATGGATTTTAGAGGTGATGTGTTTATTATCATATTTGGTTATGGTTTCTATTTCGATATAGATACTATTTGCCCTTAGTGGTTGTTTAGTTTGATTACATTGACCATTACCATCGAATATGATTAGTTTACTTTAGGAGGGTGCTTAGAAGGCTTGAAAATCAAAATGGATGAGTAAATAAGGTTGATATGGTTAACAAAAACTATCCATGCGATAACTATTATTGTATAACATTGTTGAATAACTTGTTCCCTTTTCATATATTCTATTAAGCTTTCACAAATAATTTGATGCACAAATCTATATTCCCCCTATTTCGATTGAAATAATAAGAAATTTTATCTTCTTGGTCTTGTAACCTTGATTTGACTTATTTTCATCAATAGCTCATTGAGTTTTATGTTTGACATGTAATTACTTTCATTCCATTACGATAGTTTGATTCTTGATTCTTATTGAGAGATGAGAGTTGTTTCATTTATCATTTTCAACTCATATCCATGTCCTAGAGTTTAGTGAAGGATTTCATGTATCAAAAGTCATCATATGGATAGAATTTACTAGATTGTGAGCCAAGAGGTTCAAAGATGTTATGGAGTGTTGTGGATGCATTTTGTGCATAAGAGGATGGATTTTAGAGGTGATTTGTTTATTTTCATATTCGGTATGGTTTCTATTTGGATGTAGATACTATTTGCCTTAGTAGTTGTTTTGTTTGATTACATTGACCATTACCATCGAATATGATTATTTAGTTTAGGAGAGTGTTTAGAAGGCTTGAAAATCAAAATTGTTGAGTAAAAAGGTTGATACGGTTACTAAAGGTATCTATGCGATATCTATTATGTAAACATTGTTGAATAACTTGTTCCCTTTTCATATATTCTATTAAGCTTTCACAAATACTTGATGCACAAATCTATATTCCCCTTATTTCGATGAAATAATAGAATTTTATCTTCTTGGTCGTGTTACCTTGATTTGACTTATTTTCATTAATCGCACATTGAGTTTATATGTTTGACATGTAATTACTTTCATTCCATAACGATAGTTTGATTCTTGATTCTTATTGAGTGATGAGAGTGGTTTTATTTATCATTTTCAACTCATCCATGGTCTAGAGCTTAATGATGGATTCATGTATCAAAAGTCATCATATGGATAGAATTTACTAGATTTGTGAGCCAAGAGTGTCAAAGATGTTGTGTGGAGTGTTGTGGTTGCATTTTGTGCAAAAGAGGATGGGTTTAGAGGTGATTTGTTTATTTTCATATTCGGTTATGGTTCTATTTGGATGTAGATACTATTTGCCCTTAGTGGTTGTTTAGTTTGACTACATTGACCATTACCATCGAATAAGATTAGTTTAGTTTAGGGGTTGTGTTTAGAAGGCTTGAAAATCAAAATGGTTGAGTAAAAAAGGTTGATACGGTTAGTAAAAACTATCTATGCTATAACTATTATTGTATAACATTGTTGAATAACTTGTTCCCTTTTCATATATTCTATTAAGCTTTCACAAATACTTTGATGCACAAATCTATATTCCCCCTATTTCGATTGAAATAATAAGAAATTTTATCTTCTTGGTCGTGTTCCCTTAATTTGACTTCTTTTCATCAATCGCACATTGAGTTTTATGTTTGACATGTAATTACTTTCATTCCATAACGATAGTTTGATTCTTGATTCTTATTGAGTGATGAGAGTGGTTTTATATATCATTTTCAACTCATATCCATGGTCTAGAGCTTAATGAAGGATTTCATGTATCAAAAGTCATCATATGGATAAAATTTACTAGATTTGTGATCCAAGAGTGTTCAAAGATGTTTGTGGAGTGTTGTGGATGCATTATGTGGATAGGAGAATGGATTTTAGAGGTGATGTGTTTATTCTCATATTTGGTTATGGTTTCTATTTCGATGTAGATACTATTTGCCCATAGTGGTTGTTTAGTTTGATTACATTGACCATTACCATCGAATATGATTAGTTTAGTTAAGGAGGGTGTTTAGAAGGCTGAAAATCAAAGGTTGAGTAAATAAGGTTGATACGGTTACTAATACTATCTATGCGATCTATTATTGTATAACATTGTTGAATAACTTGTTCCCTTTTCATATATTCTACTAAGCTTTCACAAATACTTTGATGCACAAATCTTTATTCCCCCAATTTCAATTGAAATAATAAGAAATCTTATCTTCTTGGTCGTGCTACTTTGATTTGACTTATTTTCATTAATCGCACATTGAGTTTCATGTTTGACATGTAATTACTTTCATTACATAACGATAGTTTGATCTTGATTCTTATTGAGTGATGAGAGTGGTTATTTATCTTTTTAACTCATATCCATGGTCCTAGAGCTTAATGATGGATTTCATGTATCAAATGTCATCATATGGATAGAATTACTAGATTTGTGAGCCAAGAGTGTTCAAAGATGTTATGGAGTGTTGTGGTTGCATTTTGTGCAAAAGAGGATGGGTTTTAGATGTGATTTGTTTATTTTCATATTCGGTTATGGTTTCTATTTGGATGTAGATACTATTTCCCTTAGTGGTTGTTTAGTTTGACTACATTGACCATACCATCGAATAAGATTAGTTTAGTTTAGGTTTTGTTTAGAAGGCTTGAAAATCAAAATGGTTGAGTAAAAAAGGTTGATACGGTTAGTAAAAACTATCTATGCGATAACTATTATTGTATAACATTGTTGAATAACTTGTTCCTTTTTCATATATTCTATTAGCTTTCACAAATACTTTGATGCCAAATCTATATTCCCCCTATTTCGATTGAAATATAAGAAATTTTATCTTCTTGGTCGTGTTACCTTGATTTGACTTATTTTCATCATCGCACATTGAGTTTTTTGTTTGACATGTAATTACTTTCATTCCATAACGATAGTTTGATTCTTGATTCTTATTGAGTGATGAGAGTGGTTTATATATCATTTCACTCATATCCATGGTCTAGAGCTTAATGAAGGATTTCATGTATCAAAAGTCATCATATGGATAGAATTTACTAGATTTGTGAGCCAAGAGTGTTCAAAGATGTTTGTGGAGTGTTGTGGTTGCATTTTGTGCAGAAGAGGATGGTTTTAGAGGTGATTTGTTTATTTTCATATTCGGTTATGGTTTGTATTTGGATGTAGATACTATTTGCCCTTAGTGTTTTTTAGTTTGATTACATTGACCATTACCATCGAATAAGATTAGTTTAGTTTAGGGGTTGTGTTTAGAAGGCTTGAAATCAAATGGTTAAGAGTAAAAAAGGTTGATACGGTTAGTAAAACTATCTATGATGCGATAACTATTATTGTATAACATTGTTTTATTACTTGTTCCTTTTCATATATTCTATTAGCTTTCACAAACACTTTGATGCACAAATGTATATTCCCCCTATTTCGATTGAAATAATAAGAAATTTTTCTTCTTGGTCGTGTAACCTTGATTTGACTTATTTTCATCAATAGCTCATTAGTTTTATGTTTGACATGTAATTAGTTTCATTCCATAATGATAGTTTGATTCTTGATTCTTATTGAGTGAGGAGAGGTTTTATTTATCATTTTCAACTCATATCCTGGTCTAGAGCTAATGAAGGATTTCATGTATCAAAAGTCATCATATGGATAAAATTTACTAGATTTGTGATCCAAGAGTGTTCAAAGAGTTTGTGGAGTGGTGTGGATGCATTATGTGGATAGGAGAATGGATTTTAGAGGTGATGTTTTTATCTCATATTTGGTTGGTTTCTATTTCGATGTAGATACTATTTGCCCTAGTGGTGTTTAGTTTGATTACATTGACCATTACCATCGAATATGATTAGTTTAGTTAAGGAGGTGTTTAGAAGGCTTGAAAATCAAAATGGTTGAGTAAAAAGGTTGATACGTTTACTAAATACTATCTATGCGATAACTATTATTGTATAACATTGTTGAATAACTTGTTCCCTTTTCATATATTCTACTAAGCTTTACAATACTTTGATGCACAAATCTATATTCCCCTATTTCGATTGAAATAATAAGAAATTTTATCTTCTTGTCGTGTTACCTTGATTTGACTTATTTTCATCAATCGCACATTGAGTTTATGTTTGACATGTAATTACTTTCATTCCATAACGATAGTTTGATTCTTGATTGTTATTGAGTGATGAGAGTGGTTTTATTTATCATTTTCAACTCATATCCATGGTCTAGAGCTTAATGAAGGATTTCATGTATCAAAAGTCATCATATGGATAAAATTTACTAGATTTGTGAGCCAAGAGTGTTCAAAGATGTTTGTGGAGTGTTGTGGATGCATTATGTGCATAAGAGAATGGTTTTAGAGGTGATGTGTTTTATTCTCATATTCGGTTATGGTTTCTATTTGGATGTAGATACTATTTGCCCATAGTGGTGTTTAGTTTGATTAATTGACCATTACCATCGATATGATTAGTTTAGTTAAGGAGGGTGTTTAGAAGGCTTGAAAATCAAAATGGTTGAGTAAAAAAGGTTGATACGGTTACTAAAACTATCTATGCGATAACTATTATGTATAACATTGTTGAATAACTTGTTCCCTTTTCATATATTCTATTAAGCTTTTACAATACTTTGATGCACAAATCTATATTCCCCCTATTTCGATTGAAATAATAAGAAATTTTATCTTCTTGTCGTGTTACCTTGATTTGACTATTTCATCAATCGCACATTGAGTTTTATGTTTGACATGTAATTACTTTCATTCCATAACGATAGTTTGATTCTTGATTGTTATTGAGTGATGAGAGTGGTTTTATTTATCATTTTCAACTCATATCCATGGTCTAGAGCTTAATGAAGGATTTCATGTATCAAAAGTCATCATATGGATAGAATTTACTAGATTTGTGAGCCAAGAGTGTTCAAAGATGTTTGTGGAGTGTTGTGGTTGCATTTTGTGCAGAAGAGGATGGGTTTTAGAGGTGATTTGTTTATTTTCATATTCGGTTATGGTTTCTATTTGGATGTAGATACTATTTGCCCTTAGTGGTTGTTTAGTTTGATTACATTGACCATTACCATCGAATAAGATTAGTTTAGTTTAGGGGTTGTGTTTAGAAGGCTTGAAAATCAAAATGGTTGAGTAAAAAAGGTTGATACGGTTAGTAAAAACTATCTATGCGATAACTATTATTGTATAACATTGTTGATTAACTTGTTCCCTTTTCATATATTCTATTAAGCTTTCACAAACACTTTGATGCACAAATGTATATTCCCCCTATTTCGATTGAAATAATAAGAAATTTTATCTTCTTGGTCGTGTAACCTTGATTGACTTATTTTCATCAATAGCACATTAGTTTATGTTTGACATGTAATTAGTTTCATTCCATAATGATAGTTTGATTCTTGATTCTTATTGAGTGATGAGAGTGGTTTTATTTATCATTTTCAACTCATATCCATGGTCTAGAGCTTAATGAAGGATTTCATGTATCAAAAGTCATCATATGGATAAAATTTACTAGATTTGTGATCCAAGAGTGTTCAAAGATGTTTGTGGAGTGTTGTGGATGCATTATGTGGATAGGAGAATGGATTTTAGAGGTGATGTGTTTATTCTCATATTTGGTTATGGTTTCTATTTCGATGTAGATACTATTTGCCCATAGTGGTTGTTTAGTTTGATTACATTGACCATTACCATCGAATATGATTAGTTTAGTTAAGGAGGGTGTTTAGAAGGCTTGAAAATCAAAATGGTTGAGTAAATAAGGTTGATACGGTTACTAAATACTATCTATGCGATAACTATTATTGTATAACATTGTTGAATATAACTGTCCCTTTTCATATATTCTACTAAGCTTTCACAAATACTTTGATGCACAAATCTTTATTCCCCCAATTTCAATTGAAATAATAAGAAATCTTATCTTCTTGGTCGTGCTACTTTGATTTGACTTATTTTCATTAATCGCACATTGAGTTTCATGTTTGACATGTAATTACTTTCATTACATAACGATAGTTTGATTCTTGATTCTTATTGAGTGATGAGAGTGGTTTTATTTATCATTTTTAACTCATATCCATGGTCTAGAGCTTAATGATGGATTTCATGTATCAAATGTCATCATATGGATAGAATTTACTAGATTTGTGAGCCAAGAGTGTTCAAAGATGTTTATGGAGTGTTGTGGTTGCATTTTGTGCAAAAGAGGATGGGTTTTAGATGTGATTTGTTTATTTTCATATTCGGTTATGGTTTCTATTTGGATGTAGATACTATTTGCCCTTAGTGGTTGTTTAGTTTGACTACATTGACCATTACCATCGAATAAGATTAGTTTAGTTTAGGGGTTGTGTTTAGAAGGCTTGAAAATCAAAATGGTTGAGTAAAAAAGGTTGATACGGTTAGTAAAAACTATCTATGCGATAACTATTATTGTATAACATTGTTGAATAACTTGTTCCCTTTTCATATATTCTATTAAGCTTTCACAAATACTTTGATGCACAAATCTATATTCCCCCTATTTCGATTGAAATAATAAGAAATTTTATCTTCTTGGTCGTGTTACCTTGATTTGACTTATTTTCATCAATCGCACATTGAGTTTTATGTTTGACATGTAATTACTTTCATTCCATAACGATAGTTGATTTTGATGTTGTTATTGATGAGAAGTGGTTTATTATATCATTTTCAACTCATATCCATGGTCTAGAGCTTAATGAAGGATTTCATGTATCAAAAGTCATCATATGGATAGAATTTACTAGATTTGTGAGCCAAGAGTGTTCAAAGATGTTTGTGGAGTGTTGTGGTTGCATTTTGTGCAGAAGAGGATGGGTTTTAGAGGTGATTTGTTTATTTTCATATTCGGTTATGGTTTGTATTTGGATGTAGATACTATTTGCCCTTAGTTGGTTGTTAGTTTGATTACATTGACCATTACCATCGAATAAGATTAGTTTAGTTTAGGGGTTGTGTTTAGAAGGCTTGAAAATCAAAATGGTTAAGTAAAAAAGGTTGATACGGTTAGTAAAAACTATCTATGCGATAACTATTATTGTATAACATTGTTGATTAACTTGTTCCCTTTTCATATATCTATTAGCTTTCACAAACACTTTGATGCACAAATGTATATCCCCCTATT
>JACCIX010000928.1:0-29738 GCA_025506515.1 Flaveria trinervia | reverse complement strand
AGGTTAGAGGACACAGGCAGTGGCACTAAACCTGAAGAAGTGAGTACTACTATCATCATCATCATCAGCACCAGCAGTACATCAGGTGGTGAACTATTGATAGGGGAGCATCAGGTTAGAGGAAAGCAGTGGTCACTAAACCTGAAGAAGTGAGTATGCTATCATCTCATCATCAGCACCAGCAGTACCATCAGGTGGTGAACTATGACAGGAGCAACAACAGGAGTTTGATAAGGAACATATTGCAGTATGTCCAAATCAAATAGCTCCACAGGGCTTTGTGGAATCTTGTCCTTTGGAGATTCATTAAACTTAACATGTAGAGTCTCTTCAACCATCTTTGTTCTGCAGTTGAAGACTCTGTATGCTTTGCAAGTTGATGAATAACCAACAAAGTACCCTGCATCCACCTTAGGATCAAATTTTTGGATTGATCCCGTGTGTTGAGAATAAAACAAGGACACCCAAAAGCTCTGAAGAATGAAATTAGAGGGGCCAAATGATGAAGAACTTCATATGGAGTCTTCATCAACCTCTAATTTACTAGAAATCTATTCTGTACATAGCAAGCTGTATTGACAGCTTCAGCCCAAAAAGTCATTGGCAGTCCAGAATCAGCCAACATGGACCTTGCAGCTTCAATAAGGGTCCTGTTCTTTCTCTCCACTACTCCATTTGTTTCAGGAGTTCTTGGAATGCTAAACTGCCTCTTGATTCCCTTTGAGAGGTAGAACTCATCAAGTGTATTGTTTCTGAATTCTTTCCATTATCACTTCTAATACACTTGACTGAGAGGGAATACTGCTTCTCAACATACAACACAAAGTTGATAATCTTTTGAGCTGCCTCATCCTTTGAATGCAAGAAGGAAGTCCATACAAATCTGGAGTAATCATCCACAATTACCAGACAGTATTTCTTCTTAGCCATACTCATCACTCTCACAGGACCAAAGAGATCCATGTGAAGAAGCTGTAAGCAGGTAGTGGACTTGGTTCTTCTATAGAGGGAAATGAAGCTTTGTGTGCTTTTTCCTTTAAACAAGCAGTGCAGTTATCTTCACATTTGAACTCCTTCATAGGTAGTCCCCTTACTAAACCATGGTTTATCAGCTGATTATGTTTTTGAGATTAACATGACCCAGCCTTCTATGCCATAGAGTAGATTCTTGAGGGGAAGCCTTGGAAAATAGGCAAGGATGGCTTTGAGATCTATTTTCTTGGAAAGATCTAAGGCATACACTCTTCCTGTCTGTTGGCCTTCAGGAGAGTGTTCATCCAACACCTTATCAATCAAACTTAGAACTTTGGATGACAGAATCCGACAGTTCTGACTGGTGAAAAGAGCAACATGGCCTTTGTCACACATTTGACTGACACTCAAGAGGTTGTACTTGAGATTTTCCACATGGTTAACATCATCAAACTTTATTTCCCTATTGGAAACAAAGCCTTTGCCGATGATGTAACCCTTTGCATCATTGCCAAATGACACAAACCCCTTCCTTCCTTGAGAGTAGTCATTAAGAAGTGATCTGTTTCCTGTCATATGCATGGATCCTCCACTGTCTACATACCAGATGCCTCTGTGGCATGTTGAAGAACCCTGCAAAACACAACAAATTAGTTAGATTTTGAGACCCAAACCTTTTTGGTTTTGGGCCTGTTCTCATCAACAGATGGTAAACTAACAGGTTTGTTGGAAACAACAGCCTGAGAGGAAGAAGATGGTGAAGAAGAGGAATCCTTTGGCTTGGACCTCCTTTTCTGTGGTTTTAACATAGGAACATCTAATTGGTTAACTCTTCCCAATAGATGTTGAACCATCATAACCAGCTGAGTCTGATTTGTGATAAAGCTTCTTCAGCTCTCCAGACACATTGGCATTGGAGTTTGATAAGTTCCTATGTTGCACCTTCTTCTTTTGAGCAATCTCAGCTGTTACCTGTTTAACTCCTTCCTTTTTGGATTTCTTTTTGGACTTAAGGGTTACAAGATTTGATGTTGCTGGTACAAATGTGGCTTCAAACTCAGTTTTCATTTTAACCATTTTCTCTTTAATTTCCTCTTTATGTTTGAGTTTGGATCCTCTTTTGTACCAACAATCATCTGTAAGATGATTGAACAAACCACATATTTCACATGGTTCTTCTTCATCTTATGTTGATCATCAACTAAAGCGAATGAAACTACTAAAGACTTGTTCTTCAGCACTTTGGAAGCACTATTTGCTTTCTTGACTTCCTCCTTAGTAGTCTTCAAACCCTTTCTACTGACAGTTTTCTTCTCTTCAGTGCTGACAGTAGTTGGAGTTTGAACTTCAGGTGTTAAATCTTGCTCTCCAGTCCTTTCAGGACTTCCAGAAATAGCTCCTGAGTTGATCAACTCTTTGATCATGTGAGTGTCAGTATTTGAACCATTAAGATCAGCTGATAGGTTCAACGAGGGAATAATACTAACTTCAACTTCTGATGGTGCTCTATCAGAAAGTGAATCACATGATGAGGTGGATTGGTTATTGCTTTCTCCATCAGATTTCACTTCTGCTCTTGAAGCAAAATCTGTAGGAGGAGCAGTGTGATTATAACCAATGCCAAACTTCACATTAGAAGTTCATTGCTTACTAAGAAGCATTTCAAAACCTTTGCATGATTGTACCCATCGATCACACTCTACTTGGGTGACTGCAAGGGTTTCTTTGAGGTCTTTGTACTTTTCTAAAAGTACCTCTTCCCTAGAATCATCTGTAAGATGATTGAACAAACCACATATTTCACATGGTTTCTTCTTCATCTTATGTTGATCATCAAGTAAGAGAATGAAACTACTGAAGACTTGTTCTTCAGCACTTTGGAAGCACTATTTGCTTTCTTGACTTCCTTCTTAGTAGTCTTCAACCCTTTCTACTGACAGTTTTCTTCTCTTCAGTGCTGACAGTAGTTGGAGTTTGAACTTCAGGTGTTAAATCTTGCTCTCCAGTCCTTTCAGGACTTCCAAAATAACTCCTGAATTGATCAACTCTTTGATCATGTGAGTGTCAGTATTTGAACCATTAAGATCAGCTGATAGGTTCAACGAGGGAATAATACTAACTTCAACTTCTGATGGTGCTCTATCAGAAAGTGAATCACATGATGAGGTGGATTGGTTATTGCTTTCTCCATCAGATTTCACTTCTGCTCTTGAAGCAAAATCTGTAGGAGGAGCAGTGTGATTATAACCAATGCCAAACTTCACATTAGAAGCTGATTGCTTACTAAGAAGCATTTCAAAACCTTTGCATGATTGTACCCATCGATCACACTCTACTTGGGTGACTGCAAGGGTTTCTTTGAGGTCTTTGTACTTTTCTAAAAGTACCTCTTCCCTAGCCTATCATCAGTGATTTGGCATTTAAGTTTATAAATCTCATCATTTTTCTCTTTAAGCATAGACTCAAACTCAGCTTTTCTTTTGGAAATGATCTTTTCTAGCTCTATGTTCTTATTAATTAAGCTACATTTGCTTCTCTAATAGAGGCAAATGCTGCTATGCATGTTTCAGAACATAATTTGGCCTTAGCCTCTGAGGATACCTGTGATACCTATGATGAAGAGGCATTTGAGGATGATCCATCTGCAGACCAGAGCCATAAGTGCCAGATTCCCAAAAGGACTGTCACCACCATGTTGACCAGCACCTGTGAACAGTTGTTTATGACCAGACATGTCATCTGGTAAACTGCTCTAGTCAACAACTCCAGGGGTGAAGAAGCTGTGTTGTTGAGGTTGAGGAGGTTAATGATATTGAGATGGTTGAGGCTCAGGAAGAGCATGTGGTTGTTGAGCAATGGGTGCTTGAACCTGACTGGTTTGTGGCATGTAATAACAAGGGTAAGGATATGGCATTAGACCCTGAGGAACAAAATATGCAGGAGATTGTGGTTGAGAATGATGACCAGAATTGACAGGATGTTGCCCTCTATGTTGTCGACTATTGCCAGGGAAAGTCACAAAGGGTGCAGAAGAATTAGATCCAGATGATCTACATTCTCTAGCAAAGTGTCCAAGCCTGTGGCATTTGTGACACCTCAACTTACTCTTGTCAAAACCAACTTTGGTTTTGCCAGAGAGTCCTGGGAACTTTCTTCCAGTTCTTTTGTAGAACTTCTGAGATCTGATATTTATCAAGGCCATTTGGCTCAAAATATCCATCTCTTCTAAGTCATCATCAGCAATCCCCTTGAGATCATCCATGATGAAGCATAGATTGTCATTATTACACCCAGTAAACTGACTATCAACACTCACAAATGCAGAATCAGAAGTGTTTGAAGAGAAATCAATATGCTCATCATACTGGCATTCAGATGAAGCATATTCTGACTCTTGACCAACCAAGGCAGTGTTGCTTGGTACAAAGTCTTCAGTGAGCTTACCAGATGAAGCCAGTTTCCTTTTCTGCTCTATCTCTCTTTCGAATGTAAGCAGTTTCCTATGAAGTTGGGTGAGAGATAGACTATCCAGATTTGCACTGGAGCGTAGGACAATTGTATATGTGTCCTATCTCTCAGGCAGTGATTTGAGGAATCTGTGGTTCATTTGGCTTTTGATATATTCATGTTTAACCATTTTCAACTCAGAGATTAAACATGAAAACCGCTCAAACTGCTGAGTCAGAGTCTTACCCTTTCTATGAGCAAAAGTCTCATACTGTTGGGCGAGGATTTCCCTGTTGTTTGCTAAGACCTCATCAGTGCCACCAAATTGTTCTTTCAATGCATTCCAAAGGTCATGAGAAGTTTCATGATGCATAAGCCCGGAATAGATTTCATTAGGCAGTGCCATGGCCAGAATTCCATGGGCTTTAGCATCAATCTCAAACAACTTCTTGTCCTCATCAGAGTATTGTTCCTTCTTCTTCGAAATCAACTGATTTGTTTCCGGATGATTCACCATTGGCTTATGTGGTCCATGTACCACGGATGTCCAACAACCTGAACTATTGACAGACAGGTGATGGAGCATTCTTCATTGCCAAATGTTATACTCATTCCTAACCAGCATCGGAGGCTTGGTTGAGGAACCAGTATTGTGTGGATCATTAGAAGGTGTAGTCATTTTCGAAAATTTAGACAAATTCAAGATAAGCAAAACAAATTTAGCTCAAAACCACTAAGAACCTCAATTAAAATAGCCAAAAGCGACAAAACTTCAATCTCTATAACAGATTCGTGCGAATTTGCTAGTTCGATCAAACTTAGAGCAAATGAGCAGTTTCAATGATCAATTGTTAGATCGATCAATGATTAACCTGCTCTGATACCATTTGATAGAATCTCAGCATCTAGTTTGATCGATTCGAATGATTTCAGCAGCGGAATAGAGTACCAACTAGCACAATTCGAGCAAGAATACCAAAGATATAGCAATGAACAGAATTAGTTATAGAGAGAGAAAGTTTTTGCAAAAGGAATATTTCATTCAATCACACGCTTTGGCATGGCTTTCGCGAAATTACAATTTAGGTCATTCTTCCTTATATAAGGAAAGATGACGTAGGCTGATGTCACTTGATAGTGACATTTAACCGTTATTTAACAAACTACTGAAACACTAAAACTACTGAAGATGTCAAGCAGCTGACATCTTCTTACAAGAAGCTAAGTGTTTACTTATTACAAAACTACTGATAAGAAACTACTGAAACTACAACGACTGAAGAACAAGCTCTTCAGTCGTTTTACAAAACTACTGAAAGTAAAAACATAAAACTACTGATAAACACAACTACTGAAGAAGTACTCTTTAGCTGTTGTGACAAACTACTGAAACTTCAGCACTTGGTCTTCAGACTTGAACTTCAGACGTTTCATCAGCTGATGACTTCAGTAGATGTCATCAGCTGATGTCTTCAGTCTTTGTCTTCAGACTTTGTACATCAGTTGTTGATCTTCAGTACTTGTGGACTCTTCAGCTGTTGAACTTCAGTACTTTGGTCTTCAGCTTTAGCACTTGTATTCTTTAGCTGTTAACCTTCAGTACTTTGGTCTTCAGCTTCAGCACTTGTGTTCTTCAGCTGTTGGACTTCAGCACTTTAGTCTTCAGCTTCAGCACTTGTGTTCTTCAGCTGTTGAGTTTCAGCACTTTAGTCTCAGCTGTTGAAGTCTTCAGTACTTGATCTTCAGCTGTTGAAGTCTTCAGCACTTGTCGAACTGCTGATGAAGCCTTCAGCAGTTGTTGTGATATCATGTGGGACTTAGAGGTTTTCTGATCTTGGCTCATTGGTTCTTTTGGTCCAACATAACTCTTAGCAGAACTCTGCTTCTTGAGTGTTTATTAATGAGTTTGAGAGAAATAATTGTGTTGAATACTAAAATCGATCCTGCAAATTCCATGGCAACTGAAGAGACACAAGAAAATAAATCGCCAGTTATCATACCTTCACCACCATTGAATGAAATTATGTTCTCTTTTGTACGAAGCGGCCAAGCGCCACAACCATAGGCACTGATTTTGCTATTCGTATCACAATTATCAATTCATCATTGTGTATTTTACTTGCCACCACCATCTAAATTGAAAGAAAGATTGGTTTTAGTATTCAACACAAGTATTTCTCTCAAACTCACTAATGAACACTCAAGAAGCAGAGTTCTTCTAAGAGTTGATTATAATATACTAAGTAACACAAAGAAAACACAGAATGATTTTCAAGATACTTGTATATATTATTCTCAACTCAAAGTATTACCAGACTCTTACAAACTTACTACAAGAGTTACAATGAGAAACTATATATACTACTACCTACAGCCGGATATACTTTGATACCAGCTGGAATCCTATAACTAAAGCAACTACTACAATGCTATTGTTAATTTATCTTAGATAATGTCTTATCTAAGATATGGTAGTCATGATATGTCCATGACTTACCTTTTGTCACCAACTAAGTTAGCAACTATACTAACTAATAAAGTGTGAACAATGGATTATAGTATGGTCAACTATATGGCCTTTTGGGAAAACGCCATGCAGTATTAGATGTCTACAGTAGAGTGTCAGAGACACCATACTTATGTCCACTAGTTCATAGTAGGTACTACTGAAGGTTAACTGGCTTCGGAAGAACTTGTTCTTCCGAAGCCACTTATACTTCGGAAGTGGCTACTTCTTTCGAGGCTTCTTTTGGACTTCTTCTTCAGAAGGTGTAATCTTCATTTATTCTAAGTTTTTAACTCTTGAAAAAGCATAGACTTGGTCTTGGGAAGCTGAAGCTTATCTTCAGAAGTTCCTTTGAGCTTTACTTTGAAATTTCAGCATATACCTTCAGAAGGCCTGACTTTTTCTTCGGAAAATTATCATTAGTTGTACTTAAAATACTTTAAGTGTTTGGTTTTGTTTGCATCAGCCTTCTTCTTGATCCGACAAACTCCCCCGAGGTTGATGCTACCAAAATTTCACTTGTTCCGGCTTCTCAAAATTTTCAACACCAGGGAAAGCAGATACTTATTTGTTTCTTTCTTATTCTCGGGAGTGGTGCTGAGAAGTTTGTACAGATCATTTGTGGACAGGAGATCCAGTCTGTCATTCTAAATGATATGTACCCACTGTTGAGTCTCTCTGAAGAGAGTTAGTTGATGGGAGTTATAGTTATACTCCCATCTAACTATTGGTTCCCATTCAGGGCTTTCCACCATTTATAGAAAGGCTTTGCCTTTGATGGTTGACCTTTCCTTGTCTTCCTTCTCTCTCAGCTTCAACTCCTCTTCAATCTTGGCTTTTGCAGTTAGCTCAGCAAGATAAAGGCTGCTCAAATGATTTCTGATATGAGCAGCGATGTTGGAGTTGGAGGGATTGGAGAATGGCTTCTCTGCTAACTCAGTAATATCAAATCTGATAGAGTGTAGCAGGTAAGAGGCATTCAGCATGTTGCTTTCTCCATTCTCTCTCTCCACAACAAAGTTATGAGAGGCTTCATCGAACCTCCAAGGGATAATGTTCTTTCTAGGCACAAGAGGCTGACTAGGTACCTTGTCCCCTTTCTTTGTATCTAGTAGAGTCACCGGCTTTCTTTTGAGCTTCTTCTCTTCATTGTTTAAGGAATCAAATTTGAGGCCAAGTAGTCTAGCATCTTGGTCCAGTGTTCCTCTTAGGATATCAAAGAATTGCTCTCTTATGAGCGAACTTGAGGAGTTGTCTATGTAAGTGAAATTGACAGACTCCTCCTCACAAGAGATATTGCTCAAAGATGTGCAGTTAATAAGCTTCCTCTTGATCTCCTTAAAATCTTCTAAGGAAAAAGATTTGGATGGATGAGAGGATGACTCGGGTGGTTGTTTGGTTGATGAAGATTGAGTTCTTGGTAACGTTTTAGGTTTGAGAATGGATAGTTTTGGTGGTTGTTTGGATAGAGAGGGTGAGGAAGTGGGTAAGGTTGATGATGTGGGTTAAGGGGTGTAAGGCTTAGAGGTTGGTTCAGTTTTGGTAGAGAAAGGGAAGGGGATAGGTTCGGTTAAGGTTGTGGTAGTGAAGAAGGTGTGAAAGTCATCCCCTCTACTGTACTATACATCTATTTCCTCTTTCCTGAGCGCATGTCAGCTTTGATCTCACTGACAATATGCTGCAGGGTCTTTATGGACATGGGTCCAACCTGCCTGCCTGAGAAGCTATGGGCCTTGAGATAGTCTTTCAACCTGGCTTTGTCCCTATACTTCTTCAAGGCTGCAAGGTCTGCATCACTTCCTTCTTCTTTCTCTCCTTCATCCTCTCCCTAGAAACCTTCTTTCTTTCCTTCTCCATTTGATCTTGTTCTTTGTTTACTAGCCACAGGATCATGTCATTCTTATATGGAGCAAGTTCATCAAGAGAGAATTCTTTTGAGTTCAAAAAGGCTATTCTCTCACTCCTTAGCCTTTGATCGGATTTCTCCTTTTCCTTAGGTTTTCTTCTTCCAAGCCCAACCTTGATGCTTCTTCTTGTTCTTTGAATAGCAGGATTGCCTTTTCCAATTCAATCAGCTCCTCTAATGGTAAGAGGATCACTTCTTCACTTGCAGCTCCTATCTTGACAAGTCTATCATTTACTTCCATTCTTTTCTTGTTATTAACTGCTTCCTGGTTGGCTGCGGCTGCTTTGATACTGGCAGCTAGTAGTTTCCTAGAGGGTAGTTTCCCTTTTCTTTTCAATTTCTCCAACCTTTCCACCTCTAGCAGTTCTTCCTTAGTCAGCTTCCTTTTTCCTTTGACATCTTTGGAAGCTTTAGACCTTGGAGGTTCTTGTGTAGAGGATTCATGCTGTTGAGTGGTGTTGGAGCATGAGGTGATGATGGTGATTGAGTGATGGAAATTTGAGAAAGACCTCACTATTTACCTTAGATGCTAGCTCTAGGATTGTATCTGTGATGATAAGATCATCGAACAAGGAGAAGAGTCCTTCAGCAGATTCCATCTTAACTTCGGAAGATTGAAATCGTTCTTCCGTAGCTTTGACTTCTGCTTTGGAAGTCTATGGTAATACACTCCCTGTCCCAACTATTTTGGTTGCTGGGCTATCAGTTTCCATTTCCCCTTCGAAATTAATCTTAGGTTCCATGTAGACCTTTGGTTGACCAATTTCCTCAAAAGAGGTAGAGGGTGTATTCAACCTCTATAGCTCTTTAGCTCCAAAGTAGGCCACAGAGATATCTAGTCTTGGCTGCCACATAGAAGATCCTATGAGAAACAAGGTAAGAAAATTGTTTAGATCTTTTAGCATCTTAGGATACACTTGTAGGGTAACTAGAGGAGGCTCACGGAAGACATCTGAGTGCTGAGAGGGATATCTTGAAGAGAGCTTTAAGATAATTGAGCTCTTGGACGCGATGGGTGTTTGTCTTTGAACATCCTCCCCTTTTTGGTAGTATCATCTTGAGATCTAGATGAGCTAGAGGAAAAGTTCAGGGAGACCTGAACTAGTACATGCCTAGCAGACCTCTCAATCTGTTTCTCATCTAGTTTTGCCCTGAGATTGTCAATCTCAAGTTTCTGAGTGGCGGACCTACTTTCTAAAGTCTTAACCCTAAGTTCAAGGTTTGAGACTATAATGAGTAGGTCTTGAATGGTGAGTTTCATTCTTCCCACATCTTCATAAGAAGAATCATGAGAAGATGAGGTAACCTACCTTGCATATTCATCCTTACCATCAGAAGTGGTTTCTTGGCGCCATGGTTTCCCATGCATAATGATGTCTCTTTCAGAGTCATCAGAATGTTTGGTTGCCATAGATTCAGTCTCAGCAATTTTACCACTGTCTTAGGGCTCATTGAGGCACCTACAGTAGTGGCAGTTGAATCTACATGAGTCCCCTCAACTCAAGTGGGACTCACCTCAGTTTGGAAATGTTGATGGGGGCTAGAGATCAAGGGTCTCCTTGGGCTCATTTAGGCCCATCGATTTTATTAGTATCCGATTAACTGCTCGACCTGATCCCACCCGTACCCGAAGAAACCCGACCCAAATAACCCGTTATCCGAACATCCCGAAAACCGATTCTTATTCAGGTTGGGTTTCGGATAAACTTCCAAACCTCAAAAACCCGAATAACCCGGACCGATTAACACAAAATCCGAATAACCCGATCAACCCATATTATAGTTAAGTAGATTATATGTATACACATGTTTAGATTTTCCAAATTGTTCAAACTGTTTGTATATAAATATATATTTACGCACATTTTATAAAGGGGTAACTTTGTAAAATAGTAACCAACTTTCAAAAGTGTTTCAGTTAAGTAACTCAAGTTTTAAAAGTATTTCAATTAGATCACTCATTTTTATATTTTATACAAACTAAAAGTCATAACATATTTTTTAGCATATTATACTTTTGGATTCAGTTAGAAAATATTTTTTTCTATCTTTTGATGCTGATATAGAACGTTGGCGTAAAATTTAGGCACTTTTTTTTTATTTTTTTCATAATTAACATGTTTTTTTTTATTTTTTAATATAATTTTATATATTTAAAATTCTAACTCCAATGTATTTTCCATCATTACTTTCTTGTCATAATAAAATTGGTAATGACTCGATTTGATCATTTGGAGGTCCAATTTGAGAAAAATATGGATGAGTGACTAAATTAGAACACTTTTGAAACTTGGTTACTATAGAAGTAAACTAATTTAAGTCCACAAATATTATAAGATTTCAAATGAAAACTCACTAAAATCAAATAAATTGAGTCTATTGTTTAATACCCGATACCCGACCCGAACAACCCGTTACCTGAACAACCCGAAAACAATTGTTATTCGGGTTGGGTTTCAGGTAGACTTTCAATGTTGAAAAACCCGAATAACCTGAACTGATTAACCCGAAACCCGATTAACTTACCCGATCAACTCCCCTAGGCTTAGTTGATCCTTTAATGGGTGTTGTGGATCAACTTATTATCGTGAAAAGACATGAACTCTTCATCAAATCCTATCAATAGGTCAGTGAAAGATACGGAAGTTATTCCTAATGACCCATGCATGACCGGTGAAGGGTGGTCACTTACAACACAAGAACACAAGAGGAGATTAACTAGACTAATCAAACAGTACGACTGGATAAACCACAAGAGATGATACAAAGAACACAAGTAAATAAGAGACAAAACAAGATAGCAAAATACACAAGAAGATTGTTTTCAAGATTGCAGTATATTGCCTTCTCAAGTTCTTTTACAAGTGTTACAAAGCATAAAGGAAAGTTACAAGCACTTGAGATACATATACTACATCCTACAGTCGGCCATACTTTGAAGGCCATCCGGATACAATTCACTAGACACAACACAAAATCAATTATAGAGTCAAAAGGGAGATTGCCTTTTGACTTATGACTATGACATGCCATAGCTCACATCCTAATATATTACAAATAGGATAAAGTACATGAAGAAGAAAGTTATAGACTTAAAACCTCAATATATAGTTACTTAAAGCATGGAGCATGGACCTTGTCACCAACTCATGCAAGTTGGTGACTTTACAGAGTTGCAGCGGAAAGGGGTCCAGCTTTATGTAAAGTACATCAGATAAAGCATGTATACTAAAAGTTTTCGGAAGAAATCTGTCTTCAAGTGTTGGCTTCGGAAGACTTTTTCTCTGAAGCTTCGGAAGACTTTATTTTGGCTTTGGAAGATATTGGTCTTGGCTTCAGAAGATTTCATACTTACAATATTTCTGTTGCGTGTGTGAATCTTCCGAAGCATTCTTCTTCAATGTACTTGTGCAGCATGCAGGAGACTTGAAGTGTTTAGAGTTGCATCAGCCTTAACATATATTCCTTACAAACTCCCCCTAGGCTGATGCTACTAAAACATTTTGAAGACTTCAGATATCAACAGTCCTCATTATGATGATGACCATCCCTTTCTTCATATGATGATCAGGATAACCCAGACTCTTAAAATGTCTTCTCATGTCAAAGAGATCATGCAAAGGCAGATTTAACATGTCCTGTCATGTGTAGACATCCTCAATGCCTTGTTCTCTAATGACACACCATCTTTCTGGATTTGTGGTGTATGTCCAGGACAAGATGGGTCTTCCTGATGCTAGAGGAGCTGTTTGAATGGGAGTTGATGGAGCATCCTCTGGCTGCACATCCTCAAGATGTTTTGACTCATCCTGAGGTTCAGAAAAGGATGTTTCTTTCTTCTTCTTTGGCTTTGATTTTGAAGCCATCCTTTTCTTCTTTTTGTTTCTTTCAACTGAGAAGACTAGCCTGCAGTACCTGATTGATCTTCTTTGTCTTTCTTAGTTGGGTCTTACTCTCTCACAGGTTCAGAAGGAGAGGGAGTCTGACCCTACTATGGATTAGAAGATGAAGCTTGTTGAGATTTAGCAGGAGGTCCAGGTTGTGTTGTCTCAAGTTATTCAACCTTAACCTCCACTTCAGGTGGAGCTTGACTTGGAGGAGAGTGTAAGTTAATCAGCTCTCCACTCTTAATCTTCTACTTGATTACCCTGATATGATCATCCATGGTGAATAGAGACATAGGGCCAAGTCTCCTTCCGGAGAATCCAAACAGCTTCAAGATGCTCATCATCCTTTGCCTGTCTGCAGACTTCTTCATGCTCTTCTGGATGATGGCTCTTGACTTAGCAGCTTCTTCCCTTAGCTTCCTTTTAGTTGTCTTTCTTTCCTTGACTATCTCAAGTTCAAGTTGTTTGAGATACTCAAACTCAACATAGTCATAGGATAAGGGAAGAAGTGCATCTGCCTGATAGAGGCTTGTGGCACTCAGGTAGTTGATCATCTTGATCCTGTCTTCTTCTTTGTCTACCTGAGGTTCTTGTTGAACCACATCCTCATGTGCAGGGCTTTCTTGAACTGGGGAGAGAGTGGGCACATGCTTATATAATCTCTTCTTTCTTCTTTCTTCTTTCATTTGTACCAGTAGTTTAGCATCTTCTGCCTCTTTTTTCTCCTTTGACCTTTCTCTGTCAACCAATTCATTTAACTCCTCTAAGGGGAAAGAAATGACATTGTCTATGTCATAGTTCCTAATCTGCAAGTAGTTGATCCTGACTGCCCTCAACTCATCATCTTGAGTGTTTGGTCTAGGGGAAGCCCTGATACCAGTTTCCATGAGTCTTGTAGACCCAGAAGAGGAACTTTCTCCCTCCAGCTTCCTTTTCATCTCTCTCTCTACTCCTCTTGAATCTCCTCAGATGTAAACTTTCTTTTCCCTTTGTCACTCACAGACCTTTGTGACTCAGGGTGGAGAGAGCTTTGGCCTTCATTGTTTGGTGTAGCATCCAAGCTTTGGCTAGAGAGAAGTTAAGAAGTACCTTCACCAGTAGGTGTCTCAATAAGGGTATGAATCTCTGTAGCAGTTGATGATGATGAGACAGGGCTCTCGGGTTCTGCCACTGGGCCTTTAATCAAGGTTTCCCCTATGAAACTAATCTTAGGGTTTGCCTCAATATCCAGTTGACTGATGGCATTACCTGATTGCCTTAGTCTCCTTCTGAAGCTGAACTTGTAATGATCCTGTCTTGGATTCTTTTAGCCAGCCTATCAGCTTGTCTTGATTGGATTTGATTGACAAGTAGCATGTTGACTAGATCCAGACCTTCATAGAAGTTCAAGGTCTGAAAATTGAAGACCTCTTGCTGCCCTTGAACTCTAAGAATGATGAGGGCTCTTTTATTGCTGTCATACCTCCACCCAATGATGTGATTTGAAGTTGGTGGAGATGACATAGCCTTGGTATTCCTTCCTCAAACAGACTCTGTATGTAGGATTCCATGGAGTTCACATCAATGTGAACTTGAGGAAGTTGCTGAGTGTGCACAAATGCAAGTGAGGATGGTGAGTCCTCAATGTACACACTCTCTGAAGAACTCCTAGGTTCTATGATTGTAATGACTTTCTCCCCCTTTTTGGTAGCATCACCCACTTGCATAGGTGAGCTAGGAGTTACATCAATCACATCCATAGGTTCTTGTGTTCCTGGTTGAGCTCCTCTTAAAGGTCTCCCAACTAGTTTTTCCTTAAGATAAGAAATCTCAAGTTGCTTATCATTGACCCTGTTTTGCAAGGTAGTTACTTGAGATTCAAGGTGACTGACCTTGGAGACTAAATAGGTGCATGTTTTAGAGAGTTTTTGCACCTTTAGACTTAAATTCCCCTCATCTTCATCAGAAGAATCATTGGGGGATGAGATGATTGGATTAGAGTCCTCTCTCTCACCACCAGCTTCAGGTTCTTGGCTGCTGGATTTCCTCTGCTCACTGGCAGCCTCAGTTGAGATGTCAGTGGGCTGTGTTGCCATAGTTGAGGTCTTAATGATGGAATCACTTTCAAAAGTGAGAGCCTCTTCCATATGGACATCCTGAACAGGTTCAAAAGTGTCCACCTTAGTAGTAGGTGACTGATGTGGGCTAGAAGTAGGAGACTTAGGAGCACTCATCTCTCTTTGAGTAGGGAAAAGAAGAGAGAATCATGGTACTCACTAAAACCTAGATCTTCATTAGTGTAGAAGTCAAGGTTGGGGATAGGTTGGTTTAAGTCCAAAGGCTAGGGATGGTAACTGTCCCCTGAAGGTTGATCATTTGAGTGTTGAGACTCAGAGTGATGTCTTAACGCATTTGGGCTTATGAGTTCATCAGGCTAAGCATGAGGAACCTCAACACTGATTATTGAAGGAATGGGAGTGGTCTGCTCAGGAGAAGTGGGAGCTCCAGTGTCCACTTCTTCCTGTGTGGGTGAGTATATGGGGACCTGTATAGACTAAATAGTCTGTGTAGGGGTTCGTTTGTGTTTTCTTTGGTAGGTGAGGGTGATTTGTGGCTATTGAGGTGATTGGGATGTAGAAGGTGTAGATTGAACACTAGCTGGTGCTGCTAGGTTGTCACCTTGAGCAATAAGCTCTAACATTTTTAGGACAAGGGCTGTTTCTATCCCAGAGAAGCCAACAGTGGGCTTTATCAGTATTTTAAAGATGTCAGGCTTCATCTGTCACAATTTAAGAGTATTACCTGTTCCTTTTAACTGTGAGCCCAATTCATAGTTAAGAATGTATTGAACATATCTAGGGAATATATAGTACTCTAAGGAGTCCAAGTTTGCAAGCATATTAGTGTAAACAAACTGAGAGTACCTGAACTTGACTTCCTGAACCATCCCATGAACAATGAAGGAGAGATCTTCAGGAATCTGATCCCATCTCCATGCTTGTTTGATAAGCTATGGATAACCACATGGAGCAGGAATTTCCATTAGGATGAGACCTCCCTTTCCTGAAGGTCTTGACAGAAAAGTCTCCCTCATAGCCCACCTTCTCAAAAGACTGGTTAACAACTTCTTTAGGAAAGAACACCACACCTTCTTCATCATCCAACTGAAGATGCATGTTGATGATGACTGGAGTGATGAAGACCGTTCTCCCCTGCACTGTGGCAGGCAGTGCCTTCTCCTATCCATGACGACCTCTTGGTAGGTCTTCCAAAATTCTAGCAGTTGATCCTCATAAAGAGTAGGATCAATGGTTAGGGAGGTGAAGTACTTTGATAGAGTTAAGAATCGACAAATCTCTAAGAAATAAGGATCTTTCTCAGAGTGTAACATAGCAACTTGGTTATGCTGCCTGTGTAACTGCATGGAAAAGTTCAGATCATTTATGCGGTTAAGGTTGGCCATTTTGAGGAAGCTTAAGGATGAAGAAAGTAAGAAAGTAATTTCAGAGAGAAATTTAGGGTTTTAGGTCTGGAGGAAGAAGGAGATGATAGAAAGAGGGGGAAACCGTTGGGTTTATATGTGAAAAGGATTTTAAATAAAGTTTAATGAAAGAGGATAAACTTTGTAATCCGGATGTCGGTCCCACCTCAAAAAAAATGGTTTACTTCTACTCAAAAAATAGTTTTCTTGGAAGTTAAAAAGCTTTCGAAGGTAATTATCCTCGGAAGTTTTAATGAAAAAGCTTCTAAAGGTAATTTATCCTCGGAAGATTTTCCTAAGAGTTGTAAAAATTTTGCTTCGGAAGAAAAACTAAAAATGAATGCTTTGTTCAAAGGAACAAAGCTTCTGAGAGTTAATTTTGCATCGAAAGAAAATTGTTCTTGAAAACACATAAGTGTTTTAGACAAGTATTAAGCTTCGGAAGATATTTCAGAAATTTCTTCCGAAGGTAAATTTCTTATACAGTTATCTGTTTGAAGG
The DNA here is from genome assembly GCA_025506515.1 of Flaveria trinervia. Lineage (NCBI taxonomy): Eukaryota > Viridiplantae > Streptophyta > Magnoliopsida > Asterales > Asteraceae > Flaveria > Flaveria trinervia. Next base: position 13,059 of record JACCIX010000928.1, on the reverse strand, counting down.
CATGATTTTCTTTCAAAGTTATAAACATATATTCCGAAGGATCAAAATTTTCAAAAATCTAAGGAAAGTATTCAAAAATTTTCATCCAAAGAAAACAAGAGCTTATGAAAGTGATAAACTAGACAACTTAGGACACACAGATTTCAAGAAATAATAAAAATTAGTTTTAATAAAAATCTACTCAAAGTTTATCATCCTAATAACTGATATAAGATATTTAAATCTCTGTTCATCAAAAGCCTTTGTAAACAGATCAGCATATTGTTCATTTGTGTGGACTTGACTAGTTTAATCAATCATTTTTCAAAATTATCTCTTATTAAATGATACCTGATGTTGATGTGTTGGTCCTTGAGTGCTGCACAGGATTCTATGTGATAGAGATAGCACTGTCGTTGTCTATGTGAATAGGAGTCTCCTTGAAGTTAATCCATAGTCAAGCATCTGATTTTGAATCCAAAGCACTTGAGCACAACCACTTGCAGCAGCAATTTATTCAGCTTCAGCAGTTGATGCAGAGACACAAGATTGTTTCTTGCATTGCCATGAGACAACCTTCCACCAAGAAACTGACATCCCCCAGATGTAGACTTTGCAGTCATGTTGCAACCACCATAATCACTATCTATATAAGCATACAGATTGAAGCCAGAATTCTTAGGATACCACAGACCAAGTGTTGAGGCACCTTTGAGGTGTCTTAGAATCCTTTTGACAGTGATAAGGTGAGACATCTTAGGGTTGGCTTGATATATTGCACAAATGCATGTAGCAAACATGATATCAGGCCTGCTAGCTATAAGATACATAAGAGACCCAATCATAGCCCTGTAAAGGTGTTCATCCACACACTCCCCCTCAAGATCAGGTCCAAGGGAGTGGTTTCTTGCTATAGGTGTCTTAGCAATCTTACAATTAGTCATACTGAATCTCTTAGGTATGTCTTGAACATACTTTGACTGACTAATGAAGATGCCATCTTCAACTTCCTTCACTTGAATTCCCAGAAAGAAATTGAGTTCCCCCATGGAACTCATTTCAAATCTGTCCTCATCAGCTTCTCAAAGTCTTTGCAGAGCCTTGGATTAGTTAAACCAAAGATGATGTCATCAACATATACTTGAACTAGCAATATGTCATTTCCCTATCCTTTGATGAAGAAAGTTCCATCAATAGTACCTCTCCTGTATCCATGCTTGCAGAGATACTAAGAAAGAGTCTCATACCACTTCCTAGGTGTCTGATGGAGCCCATAAAGAGCTTTGTCAAGCTTGCAAACATAATCAGGATGATCAAGATCTGTAGAAACCAGGTGGTTGTTTGACATACACCTCTTCATCAATCACTCCATAAAGAAAAGCACACTTAAATCAAGTTGATAGACCTTGAAGTTCTTGGATGCAGCAAATGCCAGGAATATCCTAACAGCTTCCGGTCTTGCTACAGGAGCAAAGACAATAGTGTTGTCAATCCCTTCTTCTTGTGTGTATCCTTGAACAACTAGTCTTGCTTTATTCTTGATGATAATGCCTCTATCATCCTTCTTATCCTAAACACCCATTTGGTTCCAATGGTAGTCTTCCCATGAGGAAGAGGACAAATGTTCCAAACTTTCTGTGTTTTGAATTGAAGCAACTCGTGTTGCATGGCTTCAACCCAACTTCCATCCTTCAGAGCATCATCAACTTTCTTTGGCTCTATCTGGGATAAGAAACAAGAGTGAAGACAAACATTTACTTCGTGGGTTTGTCCTCTTGTTCTTACCCCTGTGTCAACATCTCCAATGATATATGTGGTGGGGTGAGACTTGTGGATCCTTAGCTGAGGGATCACAACAAGTTGCTGAGAGAGATCTAAATTAGAGAAATTCAGAACTGGCATAGATGTTCTCCTACCACATCAGCACACTATCAAGAGAAACTTGATCTAATGAGTGTGTGACATCATTGATGTTGTCATATATGGAGTGGTTATCAGCATCAAGAAATTCCTGATCATTGTCACCATCTTTGTTATTTTCTTCTACATTTAAAGTATCTTTATTTGGTTGTGTAGTCTCTGAGCTAGAATTTGAAGGCATCCTAGATGTATCAGCTGAGTTTGTCATTGTGGTGTTGATAGACACTTCATTTGCAGAAGTAGTTACCATTAGAGCTAAAGATGTGTTGCTTGAAGGTCTTCTTAGCTTAAATCTTGGATCAGGATCACATGTTGATAAGATATCTGTAGACCCCGAAGTAGTCTCACAAGATTTGTTTAAAACAGTTGGTAACTAAATCAAGATCAAACAACTAATCAGGACCAGAACCAGCCACACATGGTGTGTGTTCATTGAAAGTCACATTGCCTGACTCCTCAACGATTCTAGTTCTGAGATTGTATACTCTATAAGCTTTAGCTTGGGAAGAGTATCCAACAAAATTTCCATTATCTGATTTCTCAGCAAATTTGGAAAATTGATCTTTGGTATTCAAGATGATGCAAGGACATCCAAATGACCTGAGAAAACCAATGAAAGGTTTCCTCTTGTGCCAAAGTTCATAAGGAGTCTTGCCATAGGTCTTAACCACTAAAACTCTATTCTGCACATAGCAGGTAGTGTTGACTGCCTCTTTCCAGAAGGTGATGGGCAGCTTAAAGTCAAACAACATGGTTTTTGCAGCTTCAATCAGTGTTCTGTTTCTCTTCTCAGCAACACCATTCTGGCTGAGGAGTCCTGGGAGCACTGTATTGTCTTGTACTACCATTTTCATCCTAAAATGTATTAAGGATTTGGTTCTTGAATTCAGTTCCTTGATCACATCTTATGGTTTTGACCTTGTGATCAGATTGATTCTCAATCCTTTGGATGAAATTCTTCAAAATCTTAGGAGTCTCATCCTTAGTTCTAAGGAAGAAGACCCAAGTGAATCTTGTAAAGTCATTTGTGATCACTAAACATAAGAGGTCCTTCCTAGACTCATTACACTGGTGGGGCCAAAAAGATCCATATGTAACAAGTGTAGGGGTGTAGTGATGGAGTTCTTTCCTTAGGCTTATAAGATACCTTGTGTTGCTTCCCTTTTAGGCATGCAACACAATGATCATCACTTGTAAACTCTTTCTTTGGCATTCCAGTTACCAAATCATTGTTAATAAGTTTATTCATGTTCTTAAAGTTTACATGGCACATTCTTTTATGCCATAGGAAAGACTGATCACTATTGGCTTTAGACAGAAAGCATGAAACTTCTCCAAAGGGAGATGTTTCTTGCAAGTCCATCTTGTACATGTTCCCTTTCCTGGGGCCTCTAAGCAGAATATGCACATGAGGAATGACCACCCCAGGCTTGAGAACAATGCACTCATGCTCAGTAAAGAGCATGTTATTACTCTGATCATAAAATTGGGATACACTTAAAAGATTGTACCCAAGCTCCTTAACAAAGTTTACATTTTCAATGCTGAGCTTACCATTTTTGACCTTGACCCTTCTAGAAATGTAACCATCTTCATCTCCTCCAAAAGCAAATGGCCATCCATCAATCCTTTCAAAGTTCTAGAGTAGTGACCTATTGCCTGTCATGTGCCTGGAACAGTCACTATCAATGATCCGGACATTCTTGTTTGTCTTGAGATGTCCCTACACAAAGAAAACGATTAGTTACATTTAGAAACCCAAGCCTTACTTGTCTTTGGCTGACTAAGAGAATCAGAAGGTAATGCAACAGTAATAGATCATATAGTTATGCTATGAGGATCTTGAGCTGTTGTTGATGTAGAACTTCCAGTCACTTGCTCTTTCTTTGAATTCCACACCACCTTTGGAAGTTTTGACTTGACCTTCAACACTTTGGAAGCTTTTGAGACTTTTGAAGTTTTGATGACTGGACCTTCGGAAAATTCTGCAGACACTACCACAGACTTTAGTGCTTCAGAAGTATTCCTTCCTTCCAAGACCAATTTTCTTCTGAAGGCAATTTTCCACTTGCCTTCTTCTTAGTTCTTGAGCTTTCGAAGGAAATAGATTTTCCTTCCGAAGCTTGAATCTTCTTGGAACTCTTGGAAGTCCTTGTCCTGGTCATGTAAAGAATATGTTTAGGATTGTATGGACAATCCTTAGCAAGATGAGCAGTACTTTCACACATGACACATGCCAATTTGTTCTTCCCAAGAGCCTTCTGCTGAGAACAAGACTGACTTTGATCACATCCCTTCTCCACCTTCATCTTTGAAGATGCAGAGACAGTCCTTTTGGGCTGAGGACTGTTCTTGGAGTTGGATGGTCCAGGTTGTGTAGCAATGGTACACAACAGATCAGCCTTCTTCTTGGTACTGAGATGATTTGAACATGAACTAGAACTCTTAGCAGAAGAGTTTAGGTTGATGTCTTCAGTCTTCACTACTTCAAACCCTGCAAAGATAAAAACTTGTTTCTACTTGGAGTCAAAAGTAGCCTTGATCTCATGATCCTTCCTTGCTTTTCTTTTGCTCTTTTGGACCAAGTTCTTCCTCATAGACTTGGTCATCACAGTCTTCTTCTTCTCCTCAGAAGGATAGTGGCCCTTCTTAGAATCCTCCTCTTCACTCTTCTCAGAGGAATTATTCACTATCACTTCTTCATCCTCTTCACTTAAAGGATCAATGAGAGGAAGCTTATCTTCACAGTCAGCTTAGTTATGAGGTACTTGATCTGAGTCCTAAAATTTGTATGCTCATGTTTTAGAACTGACATAGTTTTCTCTAAGTACTCTATCTTTAGTTTATAATCATTTTCAGACTTTCTAAAATCAGCTTCTAAGATGTTTAAGGACTCAAGATCAGATCTCATTTTTAAGTTGTAGGACCTGTATCTATTAACTTTAGCAATGCATTCAGGGTTACAAAGATGTTCCATACCTTGTCTTCATCATGATCTGCCATTAGTGCTTGGGTTGGAGAAGCATCTTCCACCTGAAAGCTCCAGTCAAAGCCTCCTTCTTAACAGAAACTGCAGCTTGCTGCTTTGGCTTCTCATTCTGGGTAGCCTTGTCAATGTAGTTTGGTCTGGATTGTGCTTGACCACCACTTGTTCTTGGTGCCTTACACTCCCTAGAAAAGTGACCCATCAAGTTATAGTTGTAACACTTGACTTTGCTTTTGTCCAGTCCAAACTTTCCACTGGTTACATTGCTGGGGAACTTCCTTCCAGTCCGCTTGTAGAACTTCTTGGCTCTGTGAGCGAGAAGAGCCATCTGCTGGACTATTTCCATATACTCCAGATCATCTGGATGGATACAGTCCAGGTCTTCAAGGGTGAAAAGAGAGCTGCCATAACTTTCATCATAAGACACAAAGCCTTGAGAAGAAATTTTCTCTTGGAATGGGCTCCCTTGAGTGTAGTTCTCCCTTGGTGTCTCAAGGAAGGTGATGAAAGGACCCTTTTGTGAGTTGTCAAGGTAGCATATAAGATGATGGTTTTATGCTATCCCTTTCAACCACATGAAGGGCTAAACCCATTTAATTGTTGGAGTTTCCAGATGAACCTTGCATGTTCATCTCCATCTGGTAGCCACTGAGAATCCCATACAACTCTGTCAGAGTAAGAGTTTTTAGGTTCTCAGTTCTCTTGATAACCACACAGTAGTATGTCCATTGCCTAGGAAGTGAGGACATGAACTTCCTTACAATGTCTTTGTTCTCAAGAGCAACTCCTCCATCCACTAGGGTATCCACAATCTCAACATACCTGAAATATTGTTAAGTCATGGTTTCACCTGCTTTGAAGGTGAAATTTTTGAACTGCTGCTTCAGGAGATACTTCTTGTTCTCCTTGGCTTCATAGGAACCCTCATACATCAGTTTCAATGCATCCCACAGCTGCTTAGCTATTTTGCATTTCTTGAAACCTCTGTATACAGAGTTAGGAAAAGCAGTCTAAAGGGTTGTCAAGGCTTTCTAGTCAATCTCTACTATCTTCCTATCTTCATCATAGTAGTTAGCCATAGCCTTGGGGATCATACCACCACGAGTAGCACAAGGGGGTGCTTGGTATGTAAGGTCCATTCTCAACAGACTCCCATATTCTTTAATCTAGAGACCTGATGAAACCTTCCATTCTTTGGCACCAGGTGTCAAAGTCATCAAGAGTGATCAGTGGAGACTTGTTCATGGTTCCAGTTCCATATTAGTTTTGAAATGGTTGCCATTTGAAAAGTTTAGTATTGTGTGTGTGAGGGATCTAAAGATGGTGAATCTTATATCAAGAGCCTGGAATACTTTGATACCAAATGCAGGACCGGTGAAGGGTGGTTACTTACAATACAAAAACACAAAGAGGAGATTAACTAGACTAATCAAACAGTGAGACTTGATAAACCACAAGAGATGATACAAGAACACAAGTAAATAAGAGACAGAACAAGATAGCAAAATACACAAGGAGATGGTTTTCAAGATTGCAGTATATTGCCTTCTCAAGTTCTTTTACAAGTGTTACAAAGCATAAAGGAAAGTTACAAACACTTGAGATACATATACTACATCCTACAGCCGGCTATACTTTGAAGGCCAACTGGATACAATTGACTAGACATAACACAAAATCAATTGTAAAGTCACAAGGCAGATTGCTTTTTGACTTGTGACTATGACATGCCATAGCTCACATCCTAATATATTACAAAAATGATAAAGTACATGAAGTAGAAAGTTACAGACTCAAGACCTCAATGTATAGTTACTTAAAGCATGGACCTTTTCACCAACTCATGCAAGTTGGTGACTTTACAGAGTTGCAGCGGAAAGGGGTCCAGCTTTATGTAAAGTACATCAGATAAAGCATGTATACTAAAAGTTTTCGAAAGAAATCTGTCTTCAAGTGTTGGCTTCGGAAGACTTTGTCTCTGAAGCTTCGGAAGACTTCATCTTTGGCGTCGGAAGATATTGGCCTTGGCTTTGGAAGATTTCACACTTAGAATATTTCTGGTGTGTGTGTCAAACTTCTAAAGCATTCTTCTTCAATGTACTTGTGTAGCATGCAGGAGACTTGAAGTGTTTGGAGTTGCATCAGCCTTAACATGTATTCCTTACTACCCGGGACTTTGATCAATGTCTAATGGCGTTGAGCCTTTGGTGGGGTTGTCCTATTTTGGCTGCTCAGGGGAGTATAAACACTCACCCTAAGGGCTTTTGGGTTGGGATTCAGGCTTATGGGATTGAGACTAAGGAGACTCAATACCCATATTGAGGTCAATTGCGAAGGAAGGTGGGACCTCAGGTTGACTGGGAGCCCATGTTTCCACTCTATCCTTTTTGGGTAGAACAGAAGGGACTTGTTCAATCAGAGGAGATTGAATAAGGGTTTGTTTCCGACGTCTCTGGTAGGTGATTTTGATGGGTGGAGAAGGGAGATTTGGCAATGTGAGGATAGTTGCTGGTGTGGGGTTAACAAGGATGTCACCAGGAGCCATTGGCTCAATCATACCTGGAAGAAGTGAAGTATGTCTTCTAGGGAAATTGGTGGAGACTTTATTCAAAACTTTGAAGATGGTCGGTCTCATGTAAGGAACAGTCAAAGTAGCTGCACAGACAAGCTGACTTTGGTCCAACTAACAATTGATTATGTGCTAGATGAACCTAGGATACATTAAGAATATGTCATTTTAAAGGTTTCTCATGAGGTTAGTTAGCACAAACCTTGAGTAGTTGAAGCAGAGGCTCTTCACCAGTCCATGAACTAGGCAGCCCAGTTCATATGGGATTTGATCCCATCCCTCAAACTTGTTTGATACACAATGGAAAACAACATGCAACAGGAACTTCCAGTTGTAGGATAAGTTAAACTTGTAGATAGTAGACCTGCTTACGTCTCCACCATAACCCAGCATGGTGTATGTAACATCCAGGTCTGACTTGGGAAATTTAGTAGGGGCGCCTTCATCATGAAGCTCCAGATACTCCCTCATGATTTGTTTAGAGATGACCAATTCCTAGCCACAAATGCTCGACCTTGTAACCCTAACTTGATTTAGGGTTTCAATACGAACGTTGGCCCAAAACTCCTCCATTTGGTTTAGATAAATAGTGGGGTTTACAGTCAAGGTAGTATAGTAAGTAGATGGGTGAGAAAAGAGAGGATTTCAGAGAAGTCAGCATCCATGGATGAATCCAAAAGTGCGACTTGATTGTGTTGAGGGTTTAGTGCCTATGTGAGAAAGAACAGGGGAAACAAGTTTGAATCAGAAAATGCTGGAATGAAAAGTGCTTTGGGCACTAAAAGTGGTAAAAAGATTAAAGTGGTGAGTCGAATTATTTAAATGGGTGAAAAAGGTGGATGGATAAGGTGAAGTGATGGTTTTGGGGTAAGATAAAAGGATAAGATGTGACAGTGGCAGTAAGGTTAAAAACCATTTAAAAGATTCTGACATCATTGATAAAATCTTTGCTTTTTACAGTGTGGGGCCCAAAGGTTTCCGTTACAGAGTAAAGTCTTCTTCCGAAGGTAAAAGTATTTTCGAAGGATTTTCACTTCCGAAGTCAAAACTTACTTCCGAAGGTAAATAAATTTACTTCCGAGAGTAAGAAGGTCTTCCGAATGAAGAAGTTTTCAAGCTTTAGAAGTAGTGAAGATATACTTCCGAGACTAAAAACTCTTTGGAAGATAAAGCTGAACTGAGGAAATTGCCTTCGGAAGACAATGAAGAATTCTTTCGAGGGTAATTTTCTCTTCGTAAATACTCACACTTAATTGATTTTGAAGAATAACTTTTGTAACAGGGCTTAGATTTTATTTGACAGAAGACAAGACATATTTTAAATAGGTTTTCAAATAAGATATATTAATCAATGTTTATCATCCCAATAGCCGTAATGAGATACTTAACTCTTGTTCATCAAAGGCTTTGGTGAACAAATCAGCATATCTTTCATTTGAGTCAACTTTGACTATTTAATCATGTTTTTCTTATGAATATCTTTAATGAAATGGTACCTGATGTCAATATGTTTGTCTTGGAGTGCTTCATTGGATTTTCAGTAATGGAGATTGTTGATACATGTATGTCCCTAGATCGTGATATGTGATGTAATAGATCTTGTTTGGTATATTAACGAACTGACATTGATAGTCTGTTGGTTATAATGTTTAATAGTTCATTAATGAGTCGTAATGAATTGATTGAGTTTATGATTACTTGAATGATTACATATAATATTATATTAATTAACTAAAACATTCAAACTTAACTTAATGAAGTTCCCATGCGAATGGCTCATGCGAATGAACCATAAGCATGAAGAACCTCATACGATTGACTCAGTCGCACGACTGAACCAGGAGACTGGATTAGTCGTACGACTGTAACATAAGATTGGCTCAGCCGCACGACTGACACTCAGTCGCACGAATGAACCAACCGCATGGTTCAATCGCACGACTGAACCAAACTAATGGTTCAGTCGCACGATTGAAGAGTGCCAACCTATAAATACAACTCAATTCGTGAAAAACAGGAATTCGATCAAGTTCAATTCCATACGAACCCTAGCCATCCAGAAACCTTCCAAATCGTTCTCCAAGTTCATAGAACACATTAGATCGATTCCTTATCGATTTAACGTTAGTTTCAGTCCTTGATTGATTCTTCGTGTGTTCTCACTGATTGGATCGCCAATCAATAGGATTCCGCACTATTTGATCCGGTATACACGTGATCTCTAGGTATTTCAGTCGAATACCAGGTCCTAACAAGTGGTATCAGAGCTATTGGCTCTTGATTACGTGTTGATTCAATCAAGATTGCATAAAGTTTGTGTTTTTACACTAAAACGCAATCTTTGGCATCAAAAGTGATCTTGGAAGTTCCCTGCTCATCGACGTTTGGTTTCTACGGACTTAGGCAATCAGAACTTGTAAATTTTCGAGTTTTTACGGCTGAAACCGTCAAACCTAGAAATTTTCGCAAACCAGCATCAGCTTCAATCGCACGACTGACTCATCCGTACGACTGGACTCCATTCGTACTGCTCATACGCACGATTGGACCTAGTCGCACCTTCATTCGGCCGATTGAACCGTTCGTTCGCATAGCTCATACGCACCAGATTCATTCGCACGACTGAACCAATCGCCCGGTTCATTCGCACGATTGAACCATCGCAGAGCTTATACGCACGAGTAGCTCATTCGCATCCTTCAGTCGCATCAGTAAAGTGTGTTTGATTAGATTATAATTTATCATCATGGAAGATCAGATGTCAGCCTTTACTGCTAGGAAGGACTCAAGGATACAGAATCTGTTGCTGCTTGAGAGTGAGGTGGAAATCACAATAAACCACAAAGCTTTTGACTTTAGATGAGTTTCCCACTGGAAACAACGTTTTGAGATCTACCTTAATGGAATAGATCCTAATCTGTGGGAAGCCATTGAGACGGGTTATAGTACACCGGTGGGAGCTGATGGGGTTAAACTAACATTAAGCGGATGACCGACGCACAGAAAGTAAAGTACAATGCAGAGAAAAGGTATATGCATTGATCACTCAGTCTATCCCCAAAGACATATTCCACCAGTATTCCGAGAACAAGCAGTCTAAGAAACTGTGGGATGCGCTAGAGAAGAGATATGATGGTACGCATCATTGAAGGCAATCAAGGCAAAGGAGTTAAGAGGAATTCGATAACTTCTCATCAATTGGTAATGAAAGCTTGGACGACACGTCATAGATAGATTCTACCACTTGAGGCGAATTGCATACACATGGAGTGGCTACTACCATGAAGAAAAGTAAGCAACTTCGCAGACGGGTTGCCGATAAGTGGACTACATTCGTGTCTAACCTGAGACAGAATGGAATCCTTGTAAAGCTGGATATAAATGACTTCATTCTTAAGTTGCGAGAAGAAGCACTAAGTGAAGTATAGAGCTCAGAAGTCTTCGTACACACAAATCCAGCTTTATACAACGCCACACCTCAAGCAAAGGCATCTGGAGCACCCCTCCAGACTGCTTTTGTGTCTAGCTCGTCAGTCCCACACATGCTTCTCCTTCTGATCAGACACGTCTGGGTCATCATGTACCCATCATATTGGATCAGAAGCAACCTACCAAACTGAAGACGGAGAACTTCGGTAATGTGACCGTGGAAGTAGCACGAGAGCATATGGATCTCTTAGCAGCAGTGGTTCATTCATATATGGACTTGTTGCTGGGAAGATTGGAAACTGCCATCTGGCAGATGAGGACTACGAGCAGGTGGATGAGACGGAGCTTGAAGAATGGATATAATGTGGGCCTTAGCAAGTGCTGTTCGGAGGGCGAAGAAGTTGTGAAAAATACTGGACAGAACCTGGTTGCTACTAAGGACACCACCTTTGGCTTCGACAAGAGTAAAGTGACCTGCTTTAAACTGTGGTGAGAAGGGGCACTTCAAACGAGAATGGTGTCAAGCCAAAGAAGACGGGGATGGGAACCCGTTCTCATCATTTACCTCCCAGGACAAGCACCCTCTAATTCTACTTCATCAAACAAGGACCCTAAAGCCTAACTGCTCATGATGATGAAGGACAGGATTGGAGTTTCAGGTTTGTCTCACCAGAGAATCTAACATTGCTAGTGTCGAGGACATTGACGATGATTCTGCGAGTGAAGGTGATATAGCAGTTGAAATTGCAATGTCACATAGTGAAGAAACAACTGCAGCCGAGGTCAGCTACAAGCCAAATGAGGAAGTTTCCACCTCAGAGACAAAAGCCAGAGTCGACAGAACCAGAATCATCTGATTCGGCACTGATGGCTAATACTTCTGAACCAACTCAGGTAAGTACCTGACCGACTTTTTAATAACCATGCCTGTTCTGATTGTGACACGTTTAGGAAGAGCATAGATGAAAAATTGCTAGTTATTAGACCATAATGATAACTTAGTAAAATTTTACGTCTGTGTACTGAGGCAAATAGAGTGCTAAAACAAAATGAGCATTGTTATAAGAAAAGATAGACCTATTGACCAACAACTTAGGGAAACCGAAGTAGTGGCTTTTAACCAGCAAACGACATTAGGTACTATCTTAACTCCCTAGAAGACACTAAGAAACAAAGAGCAGTTTTAGAAGTCGAAGTTAATTCATTAAAACAGAAACTGCATAGTGGACTAGTTCTTCACACAAGTTCAACACTTAGTAAAGAAAGGAATAACGGGAGGGATTAGGCTACAAAGTGGTTCCACCACCACCTGAGACCTTGATGAACACCAAGTCTAGACCAGTAAATAATAACCCCATCAAGGATCATGTGGTGACCACTCCTCTTGTTACTGATCCAGACCCTCATTTTCATCTACTGAATCTGGTAAGAAACAAAGGAGGCCACTTCAAAGGAAAAGGTAAATTGCCTTGTGTTACCTGGAAAATGAATTTGAAAAAGTTAATTTACAGTCAGGGCCAAATAGAGTCAATCAGAACCTAAAGGACTTCAAATGTTACTTTTTCACATGCTTCAAGTCAAAAACCAGTTCACCAAAAAGGAAAACAGGTTAATTCAGTAAAGTTTGTTACCCAGAGAAAACATCAACATCCAAGAGTCAAAAACTAAAGTGACTGATGTTACTAGAGTGTCACGCACTTCTCCACAAAGAAAGTCTATTCATAAAGTTGATAGCAGGTCATGCTACAACTGTGGAGAATGTGGACACATTGCTTCCGACTGTCATTTCTATCAGACACCTAGGAAGAAGATTGATCTTCTGGACTCTAGACCTAGGTCTTCTAAGCGGAGTTCTCTACTCCACCTAGAAGAGCTAGTGACCCTAAAGTCCAACCTGTAAGCCAGACGACTATTTATCATAAACAGCATTGCACAAATCGGCTTATGGAAAGAAAATCCACCCTTGTGTCTAATACTGATAACAAGAAAGAACCTGAGCTACCCTCACCTTCTAAGGGTCAATGGGTGGAGTTCATGATGTGTGATGCCTCTGGGAAACCCAAGACAGTCAAAGCTTGGGTTCCTAACCTACTGATTCTTTACTTTGTATGCGCAGGGTGCTCGATATAGTGCTGAGACTAACACGTGGATTATCGACAGCGGAGCATCAGGCACA